>JZLH01S0127618.1:0-19468 GCA_001188425.1 Eucidaris tribuloides
TGCATGTACGAAAAGTCGCGCAGCGTCGTAACGGTACGTCCATTTTTTTCGAAAATGGTCTTAAATAATGCGCGATACTTGAAAGTAAAAAGCCAGTGAATGGTGCAGTCAAAAAATTTCGCGCGGCGGCGTAATCGCGAAATTTGTCGAGGGGGGGACATTATGGCCCCCCCCCCAGTATTATTAGGGTTAAGGCAGTCATGTTTTTTTTTTTGGCTCTCCTGAACAGTTATCATTTTTGAGATACGAGGTTTTGTCGCTACAGGAATAATTTTCAGTTTACACGTTGTCTCGTAATGTCAACATCTCCTAACCAGATTCCTAGTAAAAGAGCACATGCTAACGCCTTTCTGCCAGTGGCATGATGAACTGTTGTTTAACTATCTATTTCGTTTTACATTCCGATTAAAGATTTTCCTCAATTGTGTAAATCAAGAAAACTGTCTTCATACAACGCTAAAATCACATAAATTATGATAAAACTTAAATCAAAATACAAAATTAAATATAAACAATACTATACTTTGTAAATTTTCAGCTGAGCATGATAAAAAAATGCATAGACATGTAGGTCAAATTTGGTAATTCCAGTTACGTTCTTAGAACCAGAAAGACATCCACTAGGTACTTGATGTACAAAAAACTGATGCTATATGAATACTTCCATAGAACCTGAATGAATGGGACAATTGGAGTCACCATCAATATTGAGCCTTGCTTTGTTGTATGTTATGGTACATGAGCAGACATCAACTGGTGTCCTGGTGAATTTGATGGCATGTTTTGGAACATCGGGCTTTTCACATAATACACATACATAACTCCACAGACCAACCACCAACAAAAGCAACAAAAGACTTACACCGATTTTATACTGTTGGTACATTGATACCCTTACCTACACTTGTAAGCTCAGTTCCACTCACTTAAAGAAAATTAATCAGTGGAATTAATTTTCATCTGTAGATATGTTCTTCACTCTCATGTAGCCCCCCACTATCACACATGAATTTGATGCCAATTACATAACAATATCAACTACAAACCCCTAGCATTCAGGAAGTGCTTCATAATCAGCGAATTGTGGATGAAGGCTACCCACTACCTGTAACAAAAAATAATTACATAATGCCATGGCTGCATGACATAGCAACACAAAAATATCATTCTTTGTTTCTACCTGGCATGAAGTCAAAATCCTGATTTACAGATTAGGGATTGACATGAAGTCACTGTTGATGAGATGCCAGTTAATGGCAGTTATAACTACCATTTACTGATTTAGCCCTACAGTGTACATGTATGGTTGAAATGAGACATTGTTACTTAGTGCAGAAGAAAACATGTGGAAGTACACTTTTAGTTAAATTAATTGGTTCATCTGAGTATGTTCATGAATTTCTTTAGGTTATGTATGACCTTGTGTTATTAAAGGTAAATGACATGATTGGGGCTAGTCCTCAGCTTGGGTTGAAACTACTCTCAAATCAATTAAACTATGCAAGGATTCTCCTGTGAAAATCTTGTAGTCAAACGTTGACTCATTCTAAAATAACTAATGTCAATATCCCTCATGATGGGCAAACCTGATGTGCGGCTCTCTATGGGTCCTATTTTTATCGTGCCCCGATAGAATTAAAATACTAATATGTTCATGCTTGATTCTCCTTAAGTAAACAAATTAGAGACAAATCCTTCCAGCTGGGAGATCCACTCCAGCTGGTGTATAGTTGGTATATATTTCAACTCATTTGGTTCTTCAGGCATTTTGAAGTGTTCCCAATCATGTCACTCTCCTTTAAAGGGAAATGGCAAGATTGGAAGAAGTCCCTACATGAATTTTACGACACAATACTGTTATCAGAACCTATTGTGACAGTCATACTTGTTGAGTAGCTTGCTGTTGGTCCAATTTAGGGTCATACTTGTATTCAATACTACTAAATTAATGATTGTGACTCTCAAAATAAATTCAAGACAAATCCTTCCAGCCTGAATATACACTCAAGCTGGTTAAAAATTGTATTTAAGTTTCAACTCATTTGGTTCTTGAGGCATTTCTGACTTCTCCCAAACATATCACTGCCCTTTAAAGGTATTGGCTAACATTTACCACAGTTAAAAAAATCTGAGCTACATCATCCCCATGCTACCAGTGTCTTTGATGAGGTCTAAAAATGAAGCCCTGAAAAAATTGTATTTCAAAATGATTATTTAGTGCTTTAAAAGAGTGAAAATCATAAGTTGATCAGATTCACCTGTTCATTTTCTCCCACAGACTTACTGTCTGTACACCTACGCTATTTAAACTCGCCCCGAGTTTTACTTGTTTATTCATGCATAACTTGCCATTGGCAGCGTAACTTTCCAAACTTTTTTTATTCTAGGGTGTTTATTTGTCCATATGAACTCTACTATGTAGTTCAGATATCAAAATTTGACAATTTTTTTAAATTGAAGCTCCACAATGTTAGCCTATCACTTTAACACATTGAAGATGGTTTGACTTTGCTTTCAACATGCATTTCCCATAAACCTGGAGAGGAGATATCTTGTGTCTAGTCTTCAATGGGTTAAGGCTCTCTTTGCTTCATGCTTACATGTACGTGTAAGCTCTGCATCACTGGAAATTACAGGGTCACTTCCATGTTAGCAGATTTATCTGTTGAAAGTGCAGTAATTAAAAAAATAGTAGATAGCACCTGCTCTTAGTGAGTACTTCCTCCTACCCTCCATGCTATCAGCCATGCCCTGATGGTATGGCTCAATGAACTGGCCCTCAAAGGCAGGCAATTTCTTTTGCACCCATTCTGCAGCATAATACATCCCTCATGCCCTCAGTCTTTTTGTGAAGGACATGTCTGTGAAGTCTGCAGATCAGTAATTACCCAGAATTTTAAAAATGCACAAAAATTGTCATTTAGTGAAAGTTCATGCGAGGAATTTTTTGTCTATATGAGGCAATAATTAAAATCAAAGTCTAATAGTCAACAGATAAGTTAGCAGATGAAACAAGCGACTCTTCTCAATATTACTGCATGTACAGTAACTGGCAACTGCACCTCTTATTCATTGCATAGTTGGTTCACTTCCCCGCAAGCACAACTGTTTCATTTTACTACCATTTTTTTTTAGTTCCAATAGAACAAAGCACACTGACTACATGTACATTGTATGAACAACATGATATTCAATACTTTGCAACCTTTTTAAGGGTAAGAGTATGTACCCGATACTCTACCAGCAAAAAATTTCACCAGAATTTTCCACATATTCCATTCTGGTCAAGCTAAATTCAGCCTAAATAGAGATATACATGTATGACTTGTGAAGATTTCAAATATCATTTGGATGGTAACACTGGATAATCTACGAACATGATGTATCTATGAAGTATCTTTAACTGAAATCTACATGTAACTTCACTCATGATTCCACCAAAGTTCATATTCTAACTTTAAACAAAATTGCAAACACATTTTAAAACAAAAATTTGTTTTGTTGATAGTATTTATATCTACTAAAATATAAAATTTAAGTACATAAATGCCATTTGGCTAGTTTATATGGTGCTTTGGCATCTCTTCATAAAATAAATACTCCTGAATCACTTTTATAGACAATAAATTAGCTTCAAAAATACTATCATTATTAGGCTCTTGTCAGTCAAACACATCATTCCAAATCTCACTCTACACTGACACAAGAACATTACTACGTGTATGATAAGAACATGAACAAGATCTATGGAATAATTCCCACTAGAATAAGAAAGCCACATATTTGACTGGAAAGAGACTTAATCACTGAAGTACATGTACATGTATGTATTACAGGCAAACGAAGTTATGATGAGGACGTCAGGACCCATGATCAGAAAATAAAAAAATGTATGCACACGAGACTACATATAAAGTAACAAGATTTCTACCACTACTGCACTGTTTTCTCCAGTTTTGCAAATATATAAAACTGATTTCACTATTAAACTAAATAAGTCACTGAACTGAAACAGCAGAGCTGAAAATGTAAGTGAACGATGATTTCAACTTCTCCGTTACCGAAATGGTACAACGGGCGGGAAGGAGACATCACATCACGCAGTTACACGTGCTAGCTGGCAGGGGCCCTCGCGCGATCGCGCTGTGACATGAAGTGTGTACAACGTGCGGTGGTGTATCATGCCCAACGTGTTGATCAACGTCTTGCAAAAGGAGTTAATTTTACAGCACGAAACATCGCTTGCGCTCGCTAGCTGACGTTAGCTGAAGTGGATGCTCGCTATAGGGTCAATTTCCTTTGTTTTTCTTTATTTTTTGGCTGGGAATTTATCTCGCTATAGCTGATCTTGTTATACATATATGAGAATCGTAATACACAGAGGTTTATGGAAGAAAGATTGCGACCCAAGAAATGTCCTCATAATAAGAGGGCCCTCCCTATACCCTTGCTCGTTATAACGGGGTTTGCCTGTACTAGTGGGGGCAGAGGAGCATTACAGTTTTTTTTTTTTTCGGGGGGGGGGGGGTTTGGTAGCTCTCACAGGCATTTTGAAAGTGCTACCAGTGCCACTACACACTACTCTAATTTTTCATAGGGGGAAGGATAATGAAGAGGGCACTGAACATTTGTGGGGGCATATGCCCCTGAGGACCCTCCCCATAACTATGTCCCAGCTACCAATGATACTAAACTGAAGCTAATTCAGAGTCTACCAACATCTACACAGTCACTAAATCATTTCATTACAGCAAAACATCAATCTTTGATAAAATCTACTTGGCCCAAGAAAAGTCCATATCAACCAATCGCGCAAACTCTTGGTTGAAAGGTGTATAAAATCCTTCAACTTTTTCAAAGTGTCTGGATCTACTTTAGCTTTAGGCAGGACACCTGGAGTACTTTTGGCAGGGCAGTTCCTGGGTATATTGTACATGCACGTCCCATGCCGTTGATCGTCAAAATAGAACATTCTCGATGAAAAGTATGGCTTCAAGCCTAGAAACTGTTCGACACGTTTCATTTCCGTATACGCATCCCTTTCCAACTGTTCATGATCCAAGATAAGAATTTGCTCAGGTGGAAAGTACTTCAGCCAGTTTTGGTAATGTTTTAGATACACGCTGGTGTCTATTAATTCATTGGACGCATTGACACGCCCCATATCATCTAAAATAAGATCCCGCAATCTATTTCCTTCACTCTCAGGAGTCCTAGATGCGAATTTGCTGCGATTGTGTTTGAACTCACGTCTGAGTTTCAATTCGGATTCGTGTCTGAAATCCGACATCAGCCTCGCCAACGGATCTCTAACACACAAAATGAACTTTGGATTGGAGGGAAGGTCACGTCTAATTTTGAGCGGTGCATCGTGGGTGACAAAGTACCTAGGAGTCTTTTCAAACTCCAGCTGGCCTGGCTTAGCAAAGCCCATTCGTGAGAGGTAGTAATCAATCCCCTCTTTGTATTTCCAATCGAAGTAGTGAACCTCATTACCAATGGAATGCACAATCTGTGGATGTTGCGTCAAGAAGAATCCCAAAGCGTTTGTTCCGCTCTTTTTCACCCCAATGTTGATCACATCCGGTAATCGTTGTTCGTAACCATTTGTCTTAAATACTGATAAAATTAGTTCCCACTGCCTAGTGGTGGGTAGGGTTTGGAAAGTTTTTCCAGTCACAGATTCAAGCTTTCTTATAGCTGCGGTCATTGGTTTACGCACTTCCGCCGGAAGCCTGGAAAGCACCTTCCCTATCATGCGGGGCGCCCTCGGATCGGCCACTCTTGTGAGGTAGTTGGCTCTCTTTTTGGCGGGCTTTGCTCGTACGGTAATGTTGGGCATGGAAATTTGCTCCTTGAAGTTCGGAATAACAGGTGCCAGGGGTGGTTGGCTCTTGGAGGTGGAACTGTCCAGAGGACTACTGGAGGAGGATTCCGACTCCTCGTCATCTCCAAAAGCATCTTTCTGCTCCTCTTTCTCAAGCGCATCATCAATGTTCCGCTCAACCTGTTTTTGCACCTGAAGTTGATGCCGCTTTGCGATCTCCTCTTCCTCCTCCTGGTCATCTTCCCCATCGTTGAGGCGCACCAGCTTATACTGGTGGATCCTGTTCTGGGCGTCCTGAAGCTTCAGGAACGTGACGTTCTTAGAGATATCGACAATCAGTGGCACGCTTAGAGCAGCCTGTTGGGCGTCATCGTAACGCAACTGGTGACGGGTGGGCGACTTGAGCTGGGAGCTGAGGATGAGCATTACACTGATGGACGATATGCAGAGGAGCACAGCCAGGGTTTTCTTGGACATCCCACAGATCATCATTGTGAGTGAGTGTGAGGTACATCACCATAATCATCAACTAGACTGGATCAATGTCAGCAGTAGACTAGAGGCATCGTTCCTCCCACATATCTCTGCCCAGTGTTTACACACCTGCCGGATAAAACAGAAAGCGATATTGATTACCAACACATCAAATACATGTATAGTGACAGTTATCAAAATATACTCTGCACTGAGACAAAGTACACTACGTCACAAGTGCAAATAATTCAAATATAATTTTAGTATCTACTCTTGCACCAATAAATCTATAATAATAATTTTGTTTTTACACATTTCAAAGCATGGGAATCTCACACACATTGATTACATGAAAACATCATAACACAGGAAAAGCTTCAAAGTGTCAACAAGACTCACAAAGTAAAATGTTGAAAGTGATAGGCTAACTATGTGGAGCTTCAATTAAAAAAAATTGTCAAATTTTGATATCTGAGTGTTCAAATGGACAAATAAACACCCTAGAATACAAAAGTTTGGAAAGTTATGCTGCCAATGGCAAGGTATGGATGAATGAACAATTTCTACTCCGGTGGATGATAAAATGGCCTAGATCTGCACAGAGTCAGTCTATGGGAAGAAATGGGCAGGTGAATCTGGTCAATTTGAATGCTTGTAGATTTTCACTTTTTTTAAGCACTAAATCATCATTTTGAAATACAATTTTTCAGGGATTCATTTTAGACCTTGTCAAAGACACTTGGAGCATGGAGGATTATGTAGCTCACATTTTTTTAACCGTGGTAAATGTTAGCCAGTGGCTTTAAGAATACCATTTTTTGTCATTTAATTACGAAAAAGTTATCTACCTGTAGACTCAAGCCCAATATTTCTAACTAATCACTACCAGGAAACCAAAACAATGCCCTTTCTTTGAAACAAACAAAAGAGGGGAGGGGGAGGAGGATGGGAGGAGGGAGAAATTGTCACTGACAATGAGGTAATTGCTCAATTCAGATGTGTAATTTGTGTGTAAAATACACACACACACGCACACACACACACACACACACACACACACACACACACACACACACACACACACACACACACACACACACACACACACACACACACACACACACACACACACACACACACACACACGGTTGTAATTACAAAGTTAACAAATTGAGCTACATAATTCTCACTCCAAGTGTATTGACAAGGTCTAGGAAAATGATCCTGAAAATTGTACTTCAAATGATGTTTAGCTGCTTAAAAAAGTAAATCTACAAGCATTCAAATCTGACGCGGATTACCTGCCCATTTCTCATGTGTGTGTGTGTGTGTGTGTGTGTGTGTGTGGCTTTTTGTTATCATCCACCAGGAGTATGAATTGTTTTATTCATTCTCATACCGTTGCACAGCATAACTTTCCAAACTTTGTAGTTCTAGGATGGTTTATTTGTCATTTGATAACTAAACTATTACTTCGATATCAAATTGACCAATATTAAATTTGAAGCTCCACAGTAGTTAAGCCTATCACTTCAACATTACTTTGTGAGTCTTGTTGACTAACTTGTGAAGTCTTTGCCTGTTCTATTGAATCGGTTTCATGTAGACAATGTGTTAGATTCCCATGCTTTGAAATGTAAAAACAAAAATTATTTGCATATAGATGTATGATTCGGTGCAGAGGAGATAGCGTAAATTATATTTGAATTAATTTGCACTTGTGACATAGTGTCTTGTCTCATGCAAGAGATAATTGTTGATAACTGTCACTATACATGTTGGATGTGTTGGTATCAATAAGCTTTCTGTACGGCGGCAGGTGTGTAAACCTTTGGCAGAATTGTTGTTGGAGGAACGATGCTCTAGTCTACAATGTGACGATTGATCCATCAGTATTGTATTCGATTATGGTGATGGTGCGCACACTCAACCATAATGATGATCTGTGGGATGGTCCCAGAAAACCTGGCTGTGCTCCTCTGCATATCGTCATCAGTGAATCTCATCACCTCAGCTCCCAAGCTCATCCTGCCACTGCTCCCACAGTTGCGTTACATGACTGCCCACAGGCTGCTCTAAGCGTGACCACTTGATGTCGATATCTCTAAAGAACGTCACGTTCCTGAAGCTTCAGGATGCCAGAACAGATCCACCAGTAGTAACCTGGTGCGCTCTCAACGATTGGGAAGATGACCGATGAGAGGAGGAAGAGGAGATCGCAAAGCGCATCAACTTCAAGGTGCAAAAACAGGTGTAGCGGAACATTGATGATGCCTTGAGAAAGAGGAGCAGAAAGATCTTTGGAGATGACGAGGATCGGAATCCTCCTCCCAGTATCACTATGGACAGTTCCACCCCAAGAGCCAACCCACCCCCGGCACCTGTTATTCGGAACTTCAAGAGTCAAATTCTCCTGCCCAACATACCGTACAGCAAAGCCGCGCCAAAACCAAGAGCAACTACCTCACATAAATGTGGCGATCGCGAGGCTGCCGCGCCCGTCATGGATAGCGGAAGGTGCTTTCCAGGCTTTCGGCGGAAGTGCGTAAACCAATAACGCGAGCTATAAGAAAGCTTGAATCCTGTGACTGGAAAAATTGTTCCAAACCTACCACCACTAGCAGTGGGAACTAATTTATCAGTATTTAAGACAAATGTTACGAACAAACGATTACCGGATGGATCAACATTGGGGTGAAAAAGAGCGGAACAAACGCTTTTGGGCTTCTTCTTGACCAACATCCCACAGATTGTGGCATCATTGGTAATGAGGTTCACTACTTCGATTGAATACATTAGAGGGGAGTTGATAATACTCTCACGAGATGGGTTGCAAGCAGGCCAGCTGGATTTGAAAAGACATCTCGGTATTTGTCACGCCGTGACCGCTCAAATTAGACGTGAACCTTCTCCATCCAAAGTTCATTTTGTGTGTTAGAGAATCCTTGGCGAGGCTTATGTCGATTTCAGACCGAATCCGATAATTGGAAACCATGACGTGAGTCAAACACAATCAGTCAAATTCGCACTCTAGGAGCTCCTGGAGTTGAAGAATAGATTGCGGATCTTATTTAGATGATATGGGGCGTGTCAATGCTCCAATGATTAATAGACACAGCGTGTATCTAAAACATAACCAAACACTGCTGAAGACTTTCCACCTGAGCAATATTCTTACTTGGATCATGAACAGTTGGAAAGGGATGCGAACGGAAAGAAACGTGTCGAACTAGTTTTCTAGCTTGTAAGCCGTATATTTCACGAGAGAATTTCTATTTTACTCGATCACGGGCATGGGACGTCAATACAAATCCCGGACTGCCGCAAAAGTATCACAGGTGTCGTGCCTAAAGCTAAAGTAGATCGAGACACCTTGAAAAAGAGTTTGAATGGAATTTTATAGCACCTTTCAACGCAAGATGTTTGCGGCGATTGTTATATGACTTCTTGGCGCAAGTAGATTATCAAAGATTGATTTATTGCTGTAATGAAATATTTAGTGATTGCTAGATGTTGGTAGACTCTGATATTGTTCATGTTTAGTCATCATTGTAGGCTGGACAGTAGTAGTTATGGGGAGGTTCCTAGGGATATGCCCCACAAATTTCAGTGCCCTCTTCATTATCCTCCCCGTATGAAAAATTAGAGTTATGTGTAGTGGCAGCTGGTACATTTCCAAATGCTGTGAAGGCTACAAACGCCCCCCCCCGCCCCCGCAAAAAAAAAAAATGTAAGCTCCTCTGGCCCCCCTAGACAGCAAACCCCGTTATAATACGGGCAAAGGGTATAGTGAGGGCCTCTTATTTGATGGACATTTCTTGGGTCGCAATTTTCTTGCCATCAAACCTCTGTGTATTACAGATTCTCAATATATGTATAATCAAGATGCAGTGCTATAGCGAGATAAATCCCGAAGCATAAAAATAAAGAAAAACAAAGGAAATTGACGGCCTATAGCGAGCATCATTCACTAACTCACTAGTCGAGCGCAAGCGAGTCCGTTGCTGTAAAGTATAACTCCTTTCAAACGTTGATCCACAGTTGGCATTGATACAACCACCGGCACCGTTGTACAGCCTTCGATGTCCACATGCGATCGCGCGATTGGTGCCCCTGCCAGCTAGCACGTGTACTGCGGATGTGATGTTTCCTCCCGCGCCGTTGGTACCATTCGTAACGAGAAGTTAAATCATTCGTTTCACTTACATTTCAGCTCTGCGTTTCAGTTCAGTGACTATTAGTTTAATAGTGAAATCAGTTTTATATTTTGCAACTGGAGAAAAGCATGCAGTAGTGGTAGAAATCTTTTACTTTATATGTATCTCCGTGTGCCTACATTTTTTTATTTCTGATATTGCGGGTCTGATCCCATCATAACTTCGTGCCTGTAATACATACAATGTAATGTACTTCAGTGGATTAAGTCCTTTTCCAGTCAAATATCTTTCTTAATTCTAGTGGGAATTATTCGCATAGAATCTTGTTCATGTTCTTACAACCACGTAGTAATTTCTTGTGTCATGTAGAGTGAGATGTTGAATGATGTGTTGACTGACAAGAGCCTAATAATATAAGTATTTTGAATATAATTTATGTTGTCTAATAAAAGTGATTCAGGAGTATTTATTTTATGAAGAATCAAGCACGCAATAGAACATAGCCAAATGCGCATTTATTACTAATTAATATTTAGTAATATAAATACTATCAACAAAACAAATGTTTTGTTTTAAATGTGTTTGCAATTTGTTTAAATGTTAGAAATGGACTTTGTGGAACATGGAGTGACAGTTAATTAGATTCAGTTACAAGATACCTCATAATACATCATGTTTCGTAGATTTTCAGTGTGTACCATACCAAATGATATTTGAATCTTCACAAGTCATACATGTATATCTGCTATTTAGACGAATTTAGGCTTGACCAGAATGGAATATGTGAAAATTCTGAGTGAAATTTTTTGCTGGTAGAGTATCGGGTACATACTCTTACCCTTAAAAAGTTGCAAAGTATGTCAATATTACATGTTGTTCATACAAATTACATGTAGCAATGTGCTTTGTTATTGAAGCTAAAAAAAAAATGTATAAAATGAAACAGTTGGTGCTGCTGGGAAGGAACCACTTATGCAATGAAATAGAGTGCAGTTGCCAGTTCTGGACCATGCAGTAATATGATGAAGAGTCGTTGTTCAATGCTGCCTAACTTATCTGTTATGGACTATAGACTTGATTTTACATTATTGGCCTCATATAGACAAAAAATTCTCTCCATGACTTTCACTATAAATTCAATTTTTGTGCATTTTAAAACTTCTGTAATTACTGATCTGCACGACGTTCAAGCAATGTCCTTCAAAAAGACTGATGGCCAGAGGATGTATTATTGCTGCGACATGGGCTGCAAAAAAAATTGCCAGTGCCTTGGGGCACAGTTTCGATTGAGGGCCATACCATCAGGGCATGGCTGATACATGGAGGAGGCAGAGAGTACTCACCTAAGAGCGGCAGGTGCATCATTATATTTTTTATACTGCTCTTTCACAAAGATAAATCTGCTAACAGGAAGTACGCTGATTTCAGTGATGCATGGAGCTTAACACGTAATGTAAGTGAAGGCAAGAGAGCCTAACCAATTGAAGACGAGACACAAGATACTCCTCTCACTGGTTAGGAAATGCATTTGAAAGTAGAAGTCAAACGATCTTCAAGTGTGTTAAAGTATGGCTAACATGTGGAGCTTCAATTAAAAAAATTGTCAAATTTTGATATCTGAACTACATAGTGAGAGTTTCATATGGACAAATAAACACCCCTAGAATAAAAATTTGGGAAATTACGCTGCAAATGCAAGTATGCATGAAACAAGTAAAACTCGGGCAGTTTAAATACGCGTAGGTTAAGACATATCTGTGGGGAGAGAAATGATAACGTGAATCGATCAACTTATGATTTCGAACTCTTTAAAGCCTAAATAATACATTTGAAATACAATTTTTCAGGCTTCATTTTTAGACCATCAAAGCACTGTAGCATGGGGATGAGTGAGCTCAAGATTTTTTTAACTTGTGGTAAATGTTAGCCAATACTTTAATAAGGGCAGTGATATGTTGGGAAAGTCAAATGCCTCAAGAAACCAATGAGTTGAATTAAAGTAACAATTTTTAACACAGCTTGAGTGTATACAGTGCGGAAGGATTTCTTGAATTTATTTGGATCACAAATCATTAAATTTAGTATTATTGAATCAAGTTAGACCCCCCTAAATGACCAACATGCATAGCTACTCAATCAAGTATGACTGTCAACAATAGGTTCTGATAACATATTGGTGTCGTAAAATTCATGTAGGATTCTTGCCAATCTTGCCTATTTTCCCTTTAAAGAGATGGACATATGGGAACACTATCAAAATGCCTGAACCTACCAAATGAGTTGAAATATATACCAACGATAACACCAGCTGGAGTGGATCCCCAGCTAGAAGGACCTTTTCTCTAAATTTTGTTTACTTAAAGGAAATCAAGCAGAACATATTAGTATTTTAATTCTATCGGGCACGATAAAAATAGAACCTCATAGAAGCCGCACATTCAGTTGCCCATCATGGAGGGTATATTGCCATTATTATTTTAGAATGATCAAACGTTTTGACTACAAGATTTCACAGGAGAATCCTTGCATAGTGATGATTTGAGAGTAGTTTCAACCCCAAGCGAGGACTAGCCCCAATCATGTCATTTACTTTATAACACAAGTCATACAATAACCTTAAAGAAATTCATGAACATACTCCAGATGAACCAAGTTAACTTTAACTAAATGTACTCCACATGTTTCTTTCTGCACATAAGTTAACAATGTCTCATTTCAACCCATACATGTACATCTGTAGGCTAAATATAAATGGTAGTTATAACGCCATAACTGACATCTCATCAACAGTGACTTCATTCATCCCTACTAATCTGTAAATCAGGATATTGCTTCATGCCAGGCAGAAGAAAGAATGATATTTATGTGTTGCTATGTCATGCAGCATGCATTATGGTATATTTTTTGTTACAAGTAGTGGGTAGCCTTCATCCACATTGCGTGATTTATGAAGCACTTTCCTGATGCTAGGGTTTGTTAGTTGATATGGTTATGTAATTGGCATCAAATTCTGTGTGATATGGGGCGGGCTACAGTAGGGTGAAGAACATATCTTACAATGAATAAAATTCCACTGATTAATTTCTTTAAGTGAGTGGCAAGTGAGCTTACAAGTGTAGGTAAGGGTAATCAAATGTACAACAGTATAAAATCGGTGTAAATCTTTTTGTGCTTTTGTTGTGGTTGGTCTGTGATTATGTATGGGATTAATGAAAGCCGATTTCCAAACATCTCATCAAATTCACGCAGGAAAAGTTGAATGTCTGCTCATGTACTATTAACATACAACAAAGCAAGGCTCATATTGATGGTGACTGCCAATTGATCCATTCATTCAGGTCTCTATATGGAATATTATATAGCACAGTTTTTTGTACATCAAGTCACTAGTGGATGTGCTTTTCCTGGTTCTAAAGAACGTAACTGAATACAAATTTGACCCTACATGTCTATCAGCATTTTTTATCATGCTCAGCTGAAAATACAAAGTATAGTATGTTTATATTTAATTTTGTATTTTGATTTAAGTTTTATGCATAATTAGTGATTTTAGGCGTTGAATGAAACAGTTTCTTGATTTACGAACAATGAGGAAATTCTATATCGGAAAGTAAAACCGAAAAGATAGTTAAATCACAGTTATCATGCCATCTGGCAGAACAGGCTGCATGTTGCTCGTCTTTACTAGAATCTGTTAGGAGATTTGACATTAGCGAGCAACGTTAAACTGAAAATATTCCTGTACGCACAAAAACCTCGTAATCCAAATGATAACGTTCAGCAGAGGCCAAAAAAAAAAACATGACTGCCTTATAGCCCTAATAATACTGGGGGCGGCCATAAATGTTCCCCCCGACAAATTTCGCGATTACGCCGCACGCGCGAAATTTTTTGAGCTGCACCATTCACTGCTTTTTACTTTCAAGATCGCGCGCATTATTTAAGGACCATTTTCGAAAAAAATGGACGTGCGTTACGACCTCGCGCGCTTTCGTACATCAGTGCAACTCCAAAATTGCTGCAAAAGTGATGTTGTGTAATAGAAATCCAATGCAATTTGTGTTTTTCAGCCAAAAAATCAATAAAAGTATGATTATTTTTAACTTTTACGGCTGAGTGGAATATAAGTTTATGCGTTTATGATCGAGAAAGTGTCCCCCGACAATTCATTCGAAAAATAATAAAGATCAAAGGCGAAAAACCAAAGAAAATACATAAAATGTCAAATGAAATAAAATACATAGGAAATTAATTCTGATTTGCAAATTTTTGTTGTAGATAATTGTTCGATAATGTCAAAATGAATCATATTCACCAAAATTTGGATCTAACTAGCATTGTACGTGAGATATAGGTGAAACATAAATTCATAGTCACTTTATTTGCATAATTACTTATAAAAAATAAAAAAAATCAGTTTTTGAAAATTTTACATACAGTCTTTGTAATTTACACCCGGAACTCATCACGTGCAAATTTTCGGCGCGATCGCATTGATCTAGCGCCAGAGATCTCGGGGGGACGGGTGGGGGCCATTAATGCCCCCCCCCCCCCCACCTCCCCCCGTAAATAAGTAGACCACCAATAGCCGTATTTTTGAGGGTTTAACACAATAACGAAATGGGATAGCCATCATTGTTACCTGGCGACTTGACTTGATTGTATGATATGTAAAATAAAGATTTGGATGGAACAATAATCGGACTTTCCATAGGCTGCAAGGTTAACTAGATAACATGTTATTTTCTCAAAAAACTGAGAATACAAGGTCCTGTCAACGGCCAAAGAACAAAATAAGGCTGTCACGGCTTGCTATTGGAGCAACTCTGGTTGTGAATTGTGACAAAAGTCAATGTGACAGCATGGTTAACTTCTAAGGTTGCTGACGGCAATTCGCACCACAAAATCATCCGTTGAATAAGTGCTCAATATAAAAAAATAAAAGTATCTCAGTAAAACAGTTGTTAGCAGATTGATAGCCCCACTGACACCGTCAATAAAGTGTAGTTTATATTAGTCTTTTCAAATAAATTTTTGAATTATTACCATTTGTGTACAGAAAAGATATGCCTATTTGCTATATATTTGTGGATAACTACCTTCAAAATATAATATTGCCAAAATCTTCTAACTGAGATAGATCTCAGCAATTGGCCATTGTCAAACAAAAGTGACATGAGGTGAAAATTAAAAATTGCAAGAAATCAATAGCTCAATATTTTTTGAAACTGCGATACTTAGATGATAGTTTTCATGAAATACATACAAAGATAATTTATTATCTGTTGTAACACAGTGAAATAGTCAAGGGTAATTAAATGTTAATGGTGGTGTTTTGCATTTGTCGTGTCACTCATGCTGTTAGGGGGAACATTTCACAGAAGGAATTGAATTGATTGTAACACATAATGTGATAGGTAACTATTCGTACAGTTCTAGAATGCCTCACTTCTTGGAAGACTACTTGTACAATCCAACCATAGTGACCATAATGGTCAGACACGCCATGTCATATAATTGATATGCACTCACTGCACACCGTTTTTTTTAATCATAATTACTTGCAAATTGTAGCTTCAAGTCAAACTGGAGTGACACATGCCAGTCTTACATTATACCAAATATGATCATCATCCATTCATTAACTCCAAGTGGAAGATATAAGCCATTAAGACTCTCAATTTGGTGTCACTTACACTTGAAATACCAATTGTAAGATAATATTAATGTAAGAAAGTATACTTTATCTAAAACTTTTGTACAAACTTTCTGCTCAAAGGCATATACAACCATTATAGATGTCATTAGTTGATACTGAATCAAAAGTGTCTCTGATGATGTACTCGTCTAAAGATTTGTGTTTGGGAATTTGCAAGTCCATTACTTCCCTTCATTATCAATACAAACATGTAGTTTAGTAACTTATAAATGGTGTTTGAAACCTTGAGATCCATAGTCATGAATTGTTTTTTATAATACAAAAAAACTAATAACATATTTACCCAGAAATGTTCTTCCGCGATTAAATTGCAACAGTTAGTGAATCACGTTATTGTACATGCCGATGACACAGGTCGGTAGCACAGCGTGATTGTAAATCTGCTCAACTCCGCATGACCTTCGCTAATTAACGTTCGGCCAGGAAAAAACATAAAATGTCAACATGTAAATTCTGATTCTAGCCCCGAAGTTTCATGACGGTATTGTATACTAATTGTCGTTAATGTGAAACGATTTGAGCTTGATATCATCTCATTTGCCGTTTTCTGACATGCAAATCTTACCCTGTCTTTGAAAGGTTGCACTGTTATAATAACGCGCAAAATGAGAGCATGGCACCTCTGACAATTACCTGTTGATCTCTTCCTCTCATCAAGCAAAACTTTTAATGTCAATAGTAGAGATGAGACGAGACACGAGTGAGTCCGAGGACTGATAAACTTCAGGACATCTAATCTTGGGGATGTCCAATAGTAGACCCATATTTTGATGTGCTCTCCTGCCGACTTGAAGTTGCTGGATTTATGTACTACTATTCATCGTACATATTGAGTATTAACCTTCTTAGTCCAGTGGAATCAAGATGATGTATTATGTTAGCAGTGTTCCGTGTTGTGGTTGAAGATGGGTAAAGAGAACATTTGAAACTGTGCCTGGTCATCTGATACAAACTCATAACTTTTAAGTCAAGTATTGGGGAGCTTTTTGAAATATATTCGAAAGAAGACAAGACAGTACAACTTTTTTGACTAAACCTATTATACAGTAGAATACAATTGCTCGCAACATTTCAGTATAAATGATACTGTAAAAATTCAAAGATATATGTATTCCATGGACGGATTCGGGAATTCTGAAGTCAGAATTTAAGATACTTTCCGAAACAGAAAAGTGAAGGAAGTTCAACAATGTCTTGGAATCATTCTTTATAAAGATATTTATAAATGACTTGATGAGCATGCTAGTATTGTGAGAATGTATATTTAATACCCTTACAAAACGTAAAAACATCTAGGAAATGTTCTGACTTTCTGCTCAGGAAAGTCAGGAAGTCAGATAATTTGGAAAAGTTTGTGTATGAACCTGTATGTGTGTTCAATTGTTAATGAAAAAAGAATATTGATGAAATAATTATATTGAATAAATAAATAGCCTCCATACGGAAGTGATATATGATTAATAGTTCTGATTTACCATTTATGAGGAAAAACTACCATTCCATCGAGATATATCGTATTATACGAAATTCTTAAACTTGTCATTTAATTAACCAAGTTGGACATTTGTCTGGAACCCTTTGGACACTTAATTGATGCTTCCAACTCCAAAGTATCCTAGTATTCAAACAGTGATGACTTAACTGAGAACCAAGCAGTTATGAATCCAAAGGCTAACAATAATGGTATAACATTCCAAAAGGGTAATTCACCAAGTGGTATCAGATTTAAAGATTGTCTTTATGTATACCACAGTAAAACCCTATATAAACGCTAGATCTATATGAATATGGACGGTTTTTATACATATGTAAATTGTGTCTTGTTGAAAAATATCTTTACAGACCATTAGCTTTATGTCTTAACATAAGTGTCTTTATAAACAAATGTGACGTCAAACCCTTAAAAGCCCAAGTTTAGTTTTGGGGATTTTGTTATTTGAAAGCTTTATGCCCCAAAGTCATAAACCTGCAATAATAGTTCTGAAATGTCTTTTAGTTTTTTTTTATAATTCAATGACAAATTCAAGGGGACTCCGAGATTTTTGACTGTATTTACATTAGCATCCAAAGGGTAAAAAGCTTTAAGGTGCATGTGTATATTAGCTCATCCAAGAGTAGACTCTGCTCTTCTCAGATGAGTATAACTCATTTAAGCTTTTGTCTTAGCGTTTTTTTAATTAATTAATGAAAAATCTCGGGTAAACCAGGGACCCTGAATTTTGGCTATATTTTACATTATAAGCATCAACAGGGTAAAAAGTTATATAGGCTATATCCTCATCGAAGATCAGAGTCTGCTCTTTTAGATGAGGTATAACACATGTACGTAAAGATTGGGTTAGGGAGTTGCAAAGTCCATTAACTCCTCATTACAACAACAATTACTACTTACAAATGGTGTGTTAAAGTCGCGGATCCATACGTCATAATGTTGTTTATAGAAAAACTATAATGACATTTACCTAGAATGTATGTCTTTCTGTAGTTCAATTGCTCAAAATGCGAATCGCGTACTTGGCACGCAGCAAGACGAGCGAGCGCTCTTGATTGGTCAATCATATCCCCGCGCGACTGATCGACTCATTTTGAACGCATGTGCACGTTTGACTCGCGGATTTTTTAAAATTTGCTCCTGACAATGAAAAAGAGAAGTTTGAACGCGCCCAAAGGTATTTTAACCAAAAAACCAATTATTTACCACCAAGTCTCTATGAGAATGTGTTTATATTTATATAATCTTCACATTGGTATTAATATATTTCAGCTGATGATAGTATAGATGATTTTTGACAGTGCAAAATGCAATAACCCATCTTTAAAGGCCTTTAACGCCTTTGATGCTAAATATAAATAAAGTGATATCTCGGGATTTCCCCCCCCCGCGCATAAACGACGTCACCCAACCGAGATTTATCCATAACTAATAAAAAAAAAAAATAAAAGAACATACATAAATTAGTAATTGCAAGGTTATGACTTTGGACATAAATCTTTCAATAACAAAAAACCAAAATAAACGTGCTTTAATGTTGTTCACTCATTATAATGAATATACCGATTGATTTCTATTCTTCGCAGTACATAAAACATGGTAGATCTCATTTAAGTTCATAAACATTTGATACATGAAGAACAGTCCAATAAAAGTTAAATGCATATCACCAGGCAATATTATAGCCAATTGTAGAGATGTTTATACAGATTTGTTTGTTTCTTGCCAGTCATCAGTATATGACTATGTCTTGTATTTACAAGAGAAGTAACATAATCAATGAATTGTCTTCTCTTAAT
>JZLH01S0127626.1:0-10543 GCA_001188425.1 Eucidaris tribuloides
CGCGAGTTGAAGCTCGCAGTAACTCGCCATACTCGAGACTACAACTCGGCTAAGTGGGAACGTAGCTTAAGTCTGGTCTCTCCATGAAATCAACGCTTTCCGAGATATACATGGCAACACCACCACCGGTCTTCGAGTCACGACAAGTGTGAACAAACGCATAATTAGGTAAATTATATATTGAAGTTGACATGGAAGAATTAAGCCAGGTCTCTGATATTCCTATAATGGAAAATGAAAAATGTAAAGATACTAATAACTCTTCGAGTTGATTAAAATTAGGGCATAATCTTCTAGCATTTAAATGTAGAAAAGACATTCTATTATCAACACCTTTAAATTTATTTTGAAAACTATCAGGAAGATAATATGAACATGAATTTGTTGGAAATTTGATTGCATCGGAATCTTCAGTATTTTCTTCAAAATTTTGTAATAAATATTGCACATCGTCCAACATGTTACCACTTAAAAATGGATTGATTTTAAGAAATTGAACTTTACTATATGGAATACTTTTATTCATACAAAAATACTGTTGCAATGCCCATAAAAACTCATCATTTTCAACGATATGATTAAAAGGAAAGATTTGCTCATTACAATTGGTACACATATATTGGTCTACGTATTGGTCTTCATTAATTTGATCACAATTTAGGTTATATGCAACTCCACAGGAAGAGCACAATACTCTCTTATACATGTAGGTATTTACAATAAAAAAAACAGAAGAGAGAAAAAAATTAGTCAGAAATATGTATAAATAAGTGGAGTCCACATAAAAATTCACAAATTAAAAAATATATATATATATTTACAAGTCCAAAAAAAGAAAAAAAAAGAAGTGAAGTGTTGAACAGAGCGTGGCATCCGGAAGCCATAGATTATGATAAGAAATCAGTTTTGAAGTCAGTTTTTCTTAAGCATTTCAGGTGATTCTAAGATCGGATAGTGACGAAATAAGTTTTTTCCGTCCTGTAGATTTCAGTAGGGCGATGATCCTCCCGTCTGATGACCATGCAGCGCTTACTTTATCTTTCATTCGGGACACAGCTGAAAGAAGCTGAGAGTTGCGCTTGGTAAGGGTCTTCTACAATCACTTTTCCAGTACCTTTCAACTTACGCCGATTCTTGATTAAGGCTTCTTTGAATTTGTACGATGTCATCTTGACGATGATTGCACGGGGACGAGTATTTGTAGAACGAGACACTCCAGCATATGACTGGCTGCCTTCAGTGTGTAGATCACCTGTAGGTCGTCGGGATACGCGGTGAGATCTGTCGATGTCACTTGCCGTAAGATCCACTCCGATGCTCTTCGCGAGATCACAAACAACCCGATTAGTACTTTCATTGGGTTTTTCTGACATACCGAGAATGCGAACATTATTCCTGCGCGAATATTGTTCCTGGGTATCTAATTCGTGAACAACGCGATTCATTTCATGTTTTACCTTTTCAATCGATTCTGTCACGGCGTGGAGTTCGCGAAGTTTTGTATCAACTGAGATTTCCAGATCATGAAGACGAGTAGACGACCAAGTTTTTCCTCAATCATTTCGGAAAGCCTGGATTCACGCTTTTCTATCATGTCTATGTTGCTTACAAATCTTAGCATTTCTTTCTCCATCGCTTGTTGGACCGCAGCCTGCACAACACGGTAAATGCACTTTATTAACTCTGAACTTTTGAGAAGTTGATCGAAACAAATAGATGGGGGTGTGACGGTAGGTGTGTCTGTGGATGCGTCAGTTACCATGCCAACAGCGTCAGCTGAAGATCCGGACTTGACTGTTCCCGGTGAATCATTCATTGATGAAGAAGGTATATAATCCTTTGTCGAAGATTGTGTTTCGACATTGTACTTGACTTAGTGTTACGTAACTATTATGGGTATTACAATGGCAAGTTTGGTAGCTTGTGAAACGGGTAATACAGTAGCAGAAGGATGAACGTACGTTGAACAATAACTGCGTAATACAGTAGCTCGATGGATGAATGCAGTAGTAAAATGGCAACGCAATACACAATGGAATCAAGACGGAATGTTAATTGTTATCGAGGAAGACCGGTCGCTCTCGAACAAGTTAGTTCAGCCAGCTATCTCATAAAACTTGCAATCAATTGCAAATCCAAAAGTCGATTGTAAGTCTTAAAATACTGGGTTCTGATTGGTTGAAATCAACTTGCGATCGATTTTTGAGAGTTGCAATCAATTGCAAAGTTTTATGAGACGGGGCCCAGGAGTGGTAAAAAGCAAGACATCAATTCCAGTAGATGGGACCGATCAGTAGAAAGTAAAATCCAAGGCAAATGACTATCAAATAAATCAGTCCATAAAACTTACTCAGACCTGCTGAGTTCGGCAAGAAATGGCTTCCGGTGATGAAGAATGGTAATTGGCGACTAGTCCATGTTTCCAATCACTTCATGTCCATGATATTTCCAACAAAAATGAACATAAATTCGGAGCCCAAATCTGGATGCCAAACGATAAGACCTAACAGACTATATAGTAATTTCATCAACCAACACACTTAGTGCAGAAACTGCCCAGAAATTTAATGGACACCATTTCAATCATAGTTGGTTAAGAGTTGGCTAAAATTGTCACTTGCCCAACTATTTTATTCGTGTATATCATAAAGTAATGGAAAACACATGGACTTTGTGACTTCATTCAAAGTTATGTGACAAAAAGTGGGCATTTTTCTCTTCAAAACAAGCAAATTTTTGGAAATAAGAAGATAAGAGAAAACGTAATTCCATTGGGTCTTTTATCACTTGGAGAGCGCATTAAAAATGACCATGTTATTCCGCCACCCTTTAATTACATGTATAAGATCTCTCTTATCTGATAAAAAATTAAGCAGATCTGTGGATATCTGCCAATGACAGCATTTGAAGTGATATTTTGTTAATCTTTCAATTCTGTCATGGTCCTGGGTTCAATTATATATATCTTTATGTTTGTCACTTGTAACTGTTTTCTGTCACTTGTTGATTAATAAAGATGATCTATATATAAAGCTCTGTAACAGCTTGACTAGTTAACCTAGAATGTGGCACGCTTATTTGAACTATAAAACCACACAATTTATCAAGAGAAGTATTTTGAGCATTATTACTTAAATGACTGTTTAGACACAAGTTTATTATGAAAAATCATGTAATGTTATAACCCTGTGTTTTAAGCCTCCAAATCGGATACACTAACTGTTGCAAAAAAAATCTATGTGACATGCCTGGTACGAAATTAATGCGTTAATAATGATCGTATCGTTTAAAGTTTCTTGAAATATGGACTCTTAATTGTTTCTTCATGAAATGCATAACATCTTAACAAACTTGGCCACTTTGCTTATAGTGTAGATTTTATGCAGCGGTTTCCAGTTTCTTTAAAAAAAAAATCTAATTATCTCTATTATCTCCTTTCAGTTTTCCACCTGCATTTCGTTTAGTATCTATTTATATTTCTATAAGGAAATTCTAAATAATTATTATGCGTCGAACAAAACTTATCCATCAATTTTCGTGCTATAAGCAGTGTTACTGGTGTATCCACACCAAATCATCACAAATAAGGTATATCTGCAATTACTTCATTGTTGCATACTTTCCGTCAATGTTCGGTCTTTCGGAACACCAATCTATCGGCCGTTCACTTAATAGGGAAGTTAAAACATGTCAATTCATCAATTTCTTTTCAGGCTTCATCTATCATAGTTGTAATAATTATCCTGACACTGAATGAATTAAGTAATAATCAAAGACTTACAAAAGTCGATGTGTTTGCATCCAGCTAAAAAAAAAACACTTATGTTCCAAAGGATATTGCAAATTAAAATTATCTATTCCAAGTTAGCATGACAAGTAAATCCTTACCGCATACAGCAGTGATGAAGACGACTGCGAATATCAGTGCGATGCGAGAAGACATGTTGATGTGTTACGCTACGGAGAAAAGCTCGTGCAGACAGTAGAACAAAGTGACTCTTTACTGGTGGTAATGAATTTGCATCGATTGTGCTATCATATTCATACTGTATCATGATTATTGAAATTACTCTGAACTGCTGCTACAGTCATGTCACGTAATGTCTGTACATATTGCTGATTGGGTATATGCATTGCCTATTTTAATCTGCATTAGCTCATTGCGTACTCATGAGAGGGGAATTGTTTTCGTGTTTAGTCTGCAATCTGCTTGTGAATTCTTTGGGCATAGACGGGTGAGGTGAGGGAAGAAGTTGGGATGAGGTAGAAACCACTCTGTTTTACCCAAACTTCACTTATTGACGAGAATAATGCGGTCTTTTGTGTGCAATGTCCTTTTGATCATTGTTTTTTTGCGTCGTTATTTTTTTGTTTCGTTAATATGCGGTAATTATCTTTTACCTGATTTTATTTATTGTATGGATGTTTAATAAATATTCATAATGTATTTCCTTATGTATCAGCATGCACTTGCTGAAAATCAACCCACGGTTGTAGAGGTATCCGGTGCTGTGGTAAAATAAATAGGAATAAATATACAGAGTTACCCAATAAACAACGCTTGCTATGGAGGTTCTATTGCTGATAAGTTTGACAACCAACAAGACTAAGGCAAAGGTGATAAAATCTCATCTGAACCCTTCTGATTTACACGATGTCCCCCTCCTCTATTCACACTTAACGATTCTTATTCGTGAATTTAACTCTCAATAAAAGATGTAATTATTCTTGTTACAAAGATGTACGTAACTGATTAGAAAATATATTTTATCCCGTTTGGATTACAGAAAATATCTATGCATAGTTTTAGCCTAAGTTATACATTAAACTTAGAACTGACAGTGCGATTGGTCGTTACAAAGGAGGAGAACCATGGGAGAAGTTTCGGCAGTGTGCCAACATAGGATATAACAGCACGAACCAGGTTCGTTTTTAAAGCCATTTAATCAAGATAGCGACACCATTTTAGTGACGCCACTATTTCCATAAAAAATTCCCTGAAAAAGAAATTAATCAGTAAAAACAAGAAGAAAATCATGGATTACAAACGGGATCTAAAGGTCAAAAGAAAAGCTTTAAAATGTCTGATCCACGTCATGAACGACATACCTAGACAAAACCAAAATAATCATCAACATCACCATGAAGATGATGAAGATCATCATCATGGTGATTTGATGAGGATAATGATGATCATCAGCATCATCATCACCAACTTCATTGTTATCATTATCATAATCATTAGCATTATCATGATCTGATGAGGATGAGGATAATGACGATGATGATGATGATGATCATCATCTCATCATCACCATAATTACCATTATCATCATCATTATCAACAACAATGTCATCGTCATCATCATCAGTCGTGTTTTCTTTTGTAGAAGGAGTCGATGCAGATGCAACGTGGTTTGCCCAGAGTTCTATCTGGCGTAAATTAAGAAATGTCACACTTTTATTTCTTCCTAAGAGTTAGTGGTTTTCTACTTCTATGGGGAGACCCAGGTAGTTAATGAGAGGGGGGAATTAAAAACAGTTTATGAATTCTGCACTGTGTTTATGAAAAATTCCATACGGTATCAAAATGTTCATACTATTGTGATACTATACGCGATCCGTCACACCCATCAACCATCCAGTGTGCTGAGATTTGTATTACCTTTGAAACATGATTTCATATGTTACATTTGAAATGGAAAGCAAACAAAAAAAGTCTATGAATTTTGCATTGTGTTTATGTAAATGAAAATTTCCATACGGTATCAAAAGGTTGATATTATTCTGATAGTACACGCGATCCGTTTGTTATTTGAGAATAACACAACCATTAACCCACATTATTTATCCTTCTCTCCTTTTTTTTATTTTTCCTTTTTGTCCTTCACGTCCCATTTCAATGTTCGTTTCGTTTTGTATACGATAAGATATAATTACGTTTGAGACAGTTTCCAATCTTTAATTTTAGGGGCCTAAGTAATCCAAGCTCTGTTTTTAAACTAGGTTCTTCTGCTTTGCTTTGAAAATAATTACAACTAAAATCATTTTCATTATTTTCATACACATTATATTAGTGTGAGTTGTAAATTATGTAAGTTTATTTTAATTTGTTGTTATCAGTTATAGTTCATGTGCTTATAACGTTGTTGATAATGTGTTGATTTACGTTATGTGAAAAAGTAGAAAAACTAAATTCAGAACAATCAATCAATTTTCAGAAACTATAATCCCATATGCTATATTTCGAATTGAATGATCCCATGATAAAATAAATTATACAGTATCAATTTATTTTATCGTTATTATTGACATATTTGTTATTATGTATTATACTTTATCGTACATGTATAGTTAATGCGTTAAAGACGATTTGATTTCACTATAACGCACATTTTTCATAGACCCCAACACGAGTTAACTCGTACTTAGTCCCAAACGGGTTTAATGCAATTAGCACAAACAGAATACATTGAAGATAACGCGGCTCCGACCCAGTCATATTGCTTCGATTTGTATTTGCTGTTTCTGTGCACATGCACGGCTGATGGCTGGAATGAGTGCAATTCTGCACAGACGACCCGGAGCTCAACTCAAAATGTGACTGATGTATCCGCCACTTTTCTTGATTTTCTTCAGTAATTTGCTTTTTGGGGGGCTAATTTCACAGATTTTATGAATAGTGTAAGAGTGCATTGTTAATAAGTAAAGATGTTGAAGTGTTTCAAAGGCTAAGTTAGCGGGGTTGCAGGGGCCGTTTAAATCAAATTTCGGGTAAGCGATTGGGTGTCCCCCATGGGTTGACCCACTGTGTGCCACTTTAGGTTAAAGCCCAAGTTTAGTTTTGGGGATTTTTTGTTATTTGAAAGCTTTATGCCCCAAAGTCATAACCCTGTAATAATAGATTCTGAATGTCTTTAGTTTTTTTTATTAGTTAATGAAAAATCTCGGGGGGACCCCCGAGATTTTCGACTATATTTTACATTATAGCATCCAAAGGGTTAAAAAGGCTTTAAGGTCACATGTGTTATACCTCATCTGAAAGAGCAGACTCTTTCATGCTTGATTCTCCTTATAAGTAAACCAATTCAAGACAAATCCTATCAGCCAGGAGATACAATCCAGCTGGTGTACACACTAGTATATCTGTCAATCAGTTTGGTTCTATAGAGGCTTTTAAAAAATATGGTCCAATCATGGCAATGCCCTTTAAGTGATTATTCCTGTACTTGGTCACCTTACTATGGGCACCGTAATTCGCACACACCTGCCCGGCGTAATTTCAAGCACAGAATACCTGCATCTCTTGTACTTTTATGACTTGGGGCTTATCGTGTCTTCATGCTTTAATATCATTTTATGGATCAAACCATGTCATAAATCGCGGCCGATAATATACACGAATTTTAACAAAGGAAGAAAGAAACAAAATGTCTGATTTAATAAAAATCAAAGTTCAATCCCAAAAGGAGTAAATTTTACGGTGTTGGGTTAACATCACATAAAGATAAAAGCAGAGTTTTAATACGGTATGTTATAACTTATTCCTGGTATGCAGACAACGCTTACGTATGTATTATACCCTTTGTCGTATTGATCGAACATACAGCGTGTCTCAAAAAAAAATGTGAAAATCGCCTTTTTTGGCAATAACAAAATACTCTCGTGACATGATGTTTACATCACCGTCAAGGGCACAAAAGTGGCACAATTATGATCTCACTCTTTCGTTGTTAACAACATATCTCGAGCTTAAAACAAGCAAATTGATCAGAACAAACGGTATTTAAAAGCTAAAACTCTGCTCTTGACGTTAATTGTATTATCATGTCACAGCACTATCTCTAATTGCCGAAACGGGCGCTTTTACTCGCACAATTTTTTTTTAGACCCGATGTATTAATAACAATAATAATGATTTCTATTTACCCAGGGTAGCCACTTCAGTCAGATAGACTGTTCTCCCAGAGGGCCATGCATAACATTAATATTATTGCTATTTCGCATTTCTCATGGTTGTTATTTTCACGATATTACAATGATCCACCAATATTTATGAAATGAGCCCCCCACACAGGTTACACAGTACGAGAGTGGTTGACCCTTTCAATACCACAGTCACAATATTGTATACAAATTCTATGGAGTTTTGTTGCAATGGCAATGGTACTGGGAGGATTAATGCGTTCTTCAAGTTCTAGACCTTAATTCATCTTCAAATTTCGTGGACATGTCCTAATTCATAAGTAGCCTATTGACCAAAATGATGTCATATTGTGTTTCTAGAGGTCCGCAAAAACAGATATCGTTATCGTATGCAGATCTTTTTTTAAAACAAATACCGTAACAAAAGTATGCATACTATGGTCAAGTATAGATTTACAATAAATATTACGTTTGCAAAACTATACTAAGCTGAAATTTGGCCTGTAGGTTATACACAAACATCTGTGTAACTCGACATGAAGTTTGAGCTTGTACTTGTGACCAGAAAAATGATATCGAAAATATTGCCACTTACGGACGTATTTGTGTGATGTAACTGATATATTCTGCTGGGATGTATTCGTTTTTTGTTTTTTTTGTTTTTTTTTTGGGGGGGGGGTTCGTGACCGTAATACTTTGGATCTTTTTCCGCAGTGATAAACAGTAAAAATACCCGATCAATGCTTTTTCATTTATGCCATTGTGAAAAAGCCAAGGGAAAATATGTCTGTAGTAAGAATGTGGTTCTTTGTTGTTGTTTTTTGCGGGGGGGGGTGGGTGACCTTTCCGAACCCCTCCTGCTCGCATTCACCCAATATTCTGGAGGTCAGTCATTCATGTACACAGCTGTCGTATTTTTGCATCGACAGTACAGTATGCACGTGCACGTTCTACCCATATGGCATGCGACCGTGCAATTATTGGGTGCTTTCCCATTCCAGTTCCAATTTCCCATTCCACATGTTCCAATAAAACGTTCGTGCCGTTTTCTTTAATAAATACCTGAATATTTATCAATGAGAATGTGAAGACTGCATCCTCTTCAATATCGAACCCCGGTTTCTGGTTTAGGACGCCAATACTGTAACCACTAGGCCTTGTGGTTATTGGCTGAATCAAATTCAACAACTAATCAGCGGACCATTTTCTCCCCCTTTGTGTCCGAATACCTCAACGAGGTAGGGGAGTTTTCGGACAGTGACAAGCCGCATGCCTCAGCTGGATCTTACGTAAAGATATGTGTATTGGCGGAGTAATTGTATATATATGGCTGCCCATTGGCTTCGATGATGACTGAGATAATTCATGCGTGTGGGTTCAAGTCGAGTCTGACTGGGTTTCACCCGGGTGTTTCATAGCAAAACTCCACAGGCCAAGTTTACTGGAACTGCGAAAGGTACAGTCAGTGCATACATAGGGTCTGTCAGTTTCTTGCATGGAGTCGAGAAGCTTTGGCATGTCTTGCAGCTCACTTCTCCTCCACTACATGATGTCGTTCTAGTTCGGCAACATATATTTTATCTCTTACAAGTTTCCTCCAGTCCATCCGCTTTACAGCAACTTTCTCCATTATCAGGAGGGATCTTGGCTAGAGTCTTTTCAAGGTGTCCTTGAAGCGAAGGAGGGGACAGTCAATGTGTCTTCTGCCTGACTTCACGACGCCGTAGAGGATTTGCCTTGGCAGACGTTTACTATTCATGCGCAAGATATGATCTGTCCATCTAAGTTGTGTCCTCATAATCGTGGACTCCAAGCTCATCATTCCAGTTTTTTGCCCCTCATTTGAAATACAATCATGCACTCGTGTCATATACACATGAGGAAATGTGCTAATGCATACATACATACATACATACATACATACATGTACATACATACATACATACACACATACACGCATACATAAATACATGCATACATACGTATATACATACATGTAACTTCTCAAAAAAATCACCTGTAATATGACCATAAATATTTCCATGCTTACAATATTATATGAAATATTTGTGGTACGATATTGAAGAGCATGTTTATTAATCTTTTGTTTGTCACGTCATATGATAGTGCCATCAGGGAATGTGCAGTACATGTAAATATGGGGATTGGTCAAAAGTAAAATCCTGCAAAACGATTGCTTTGTTTTCAATAGTGGATCATCGTTGTGTTATTGTTATTATCTTCGTTTTTGTTATATAATTATATGTTTTGTTAGGAGGATGGATTGTGTGCTAATGTTACACTCTAAAAACTAATCACTTCGAATAGGAATCGTTTTAATCGGGGATTTTCGAGATTTCTACTCAAAATCTGATGAAATTGTGAATAGATTCGTTTCATATTCTACTACATACTGATCATATGGGAATAGAATCTATTCACAATTTCATCAGATTTTGAATAGAAATCTCGTAAGTCCCCAATTGAAACAATTCCTATTCAAAGTGATTAGTTTGTTTTTAGAGTGTATAACTTGTAATTGTGTCTTGTTTAAAATTGCTATGGTGACATTAAAATGCGCTTTGAATTATCATGTACTTGACATTGCCTCGATATG
>JZLH01S0127637.1:4570-20959 GCA_001188425.1 Eucidaris tribuloides
CAAAGTTCACACTGATGTCAAGGTTGGTTTTAATAAAAGCAGAAAATTAAAGAAACATAATTAATGAAAGTTTGACGAAAATCCACCAAAGAATAACAGAGTTATGAAGTTTCAAAGTTTTAACCCCTTGGGGACGACGGGCTTCCACAGAAGCCCAGAAAACATGATAAACTTTTCAGTGAAACTTACGATAAACACTAAGGTTATTTTGCCTACCAATGCATTTGTCTTATAAAGTACACCTTCCGTCCCAGTATAGATAAAGAAAATAAATATGTTGTGTGGACTTTTTTTGAGAAAATGGCAATTTATAATTATTTTTTCAGTTCGCAGACAAACCAGGCAGAGCGACGATGAGCGGACGCGTACGCGCGCGTTTGTCACGTGATCATAACACTGCCTTCACTTTACGCTATACACGCTTGGCTTTTTTCGCGAAAGATTTCAACTTGACGTTATGAAACTCATTGATGAATAAATAAGTGGATAATGATAAGGAATAATAAATTTAAAATAAAATATGATGAATATAGGTCTAACAATTATTTATCCATATAGTTTAGTTAGAAATGCAATCAGTTTATTATACCCAATTACCCATAAAGTTGTCGGTTTGAATTGTGATTTTGAGTTGCGTTGATTTTCAGCACCATAGTCTACAGATAACCAGTTATAGGCAAGAAGTGTACATCATATAGGATAGTAGTTCACTTGCCAAATTTCTTTAGATTTCAGTTTCGCTTTATAATCGACAATATAAAGAAATTACGTGTGGGTAGAGTAAAAGGGCCATTCACAATGCTTGCTTTTATTCTCCCCTTTATACAAGCGTCCGAAGTTGCGGCGGCAAACTTGAAAGTGGCTGGTATCTCTTTGAGACGTAATCTGCGTCCCGGTTTCTTCACACTGAATGAATGCCATTGTTGTACAGGACCTTAGCGAGGGAACAAACGCTAAAATGTGTGAATGACCCTTAGTAAAGAAACGTACACAAAACTGAATAGAGAAGGCCCCTACTATAGATAGTTTTTTCTGGATTATTTAGTAAATCGATAGGAATCTTTTCAATATATGCAATGGAAATCCGTAATCCCAAACAATTGAAACTACGCCTGTAGTTCAATATAGTAGGGCCTATTTTACTGGATTCTATTAAGTTTTGCGAGAATCTTGTATGACGGCTAGATTTGTTTTTAGAGTGTAGGATATCCCACCCGGATCTACTCCATGTTAGTTACGCAGAAGTGATTCATGTTTTGTCAGAGCTAGTGCTCTTACTATTTTATGTTTCCACAAATTGAACTGATTCAATCAGTGCGGCCTCCTCGTAATTTATTGTATAAATTTCACCAGTACATATTTCACCGATACATAATTATATTGCGCTAATCATCAAAACAGAGGGCCACAAACTCCAAACACGTCCAAATGCATAGCTGCCAACTGTTACTAAGTTTTTTTTTTTAGTAATGATTACTAATTTCAATCTCTATCTATTACGTTTGGGCTCGTTATGAACTGAAGATCACTAATTTTTCTAACAAAAAATACTACGTTCTTCTATGCAAAATATGTTAGTATATCCGTTGCAGTATTTTTTTTTTTTGTCATGCTGAAGGACGTTTCTGATTTCAAGTATACGTTTTGTTGTCACTGGTTGTAGTCACACATTTTTTTAATTTTTTTTTATTTTTTTATTTTTTTGAGTAGTGAACTCACCACGGAAATTTTTTATACAGCACACTATACATGTATATTTATAGTGAAGGTAGGAATAATACGAGAGATTTTTCACTTGACAAATGAAGGCACAAAAAAAATTTGACATTCACGAAGACGGCACATACAGATACACTGTACAGAAATAAGATACATGTACTAGTATATTTTATCCAGTTTAGAAAATTATTTGTGTAAGATGAAATCGGGGTTATTGGTTTGAAATTTCACCACTATACTGGGTTGAACAGCAATGCCAGTTGTTGAATGTGAAAACAGCGTCCGTGCGAGCGCGCATGGTTTACGCATTTTGCATAGAGAATGCACAGTATATATACTCTACCTTCAGTGTGAAAAACAATGTACATTTTTGTTTTGAAAATTTTAGAGTTTCTCGGCCGTTTTGTGCAATGAAAATCACACTAATGGAAAGAAGAAAGATTGTACTTTCTTAGCTACATTGACATGTTCTCGTGAAACTGTCTCGGTAAAGAGATATAAAGGCTCAAACTCAGCAGTGCCGTATGATTTCCCTACACGGTCAACCGAGTGAAAATCGAGTCGTCTCTCATGGGTTACTACCGTCGCGTAGCGTCGAGCCCAAAGGGTTAATGTTGTGATGTCATATGCGAGCAGCTCCCCATATGTCATGTAATATAAATGTCATACATTGCCATTTTTTAATGGTTCATAATAATTGAATGGGTTTTTTTCATAGACGCCTGTATGAAATAATGTTTGTGATAATGTATTGAACGCACTGGTAAAGTCATGTTCAAATTTTTGAGAAAAAAGCACTTTTATAGAATTTATATTACATGACATATGGGGAGCTGCTCGCATGTGACGTCACAAAATTTAACTTTGACACTCCATAACTCTATTATTCTTTAGTGGATTATCGCCAAACTTTCATTGATATATTTCTATCATTTTTCTGCTTTTGTTAAAACCAACCTCACTTCAGGGTAAACTTTGCCTTTAAGAAATGTCCGTCTCTCTCTCTTCAGTCAGATGTCGTGTTGTGCGATGCTGTGGTTTCGCAATTTCCCACCATCTCTCCCTATCCTCTGCTGCCCTCACAGCTTCAAACATACATATGTTAAAATGTTTATGAAATGTTTCTCTCAAATTCATTCCCCCCCACCCCTAGCAACCTTGCCAAACAACTGTTCCTACACAAACAGCAAGAGAAGCAAGAACTCCTGACCTCCCTCCTGAGGGAGTGTGACAACAACCTGTGCCCCACCCTGAGGCGCACCATCCCCTACGGTGCCGCATATCACCACAGCGGCCTTACCATGGATGAGCGGAAGCTGATAGAGGACGCATACTCGGATGGAACCCTGTGTCTACTAACAGCGACATCAACATTGGCAGCAGGAGTCAACCTACCAGCAAAAAGGTAAGAAAGGTTCTACCTACCCCCCCCCCCCCCATACAATTACCCCCTTAACGACTACCCCGGACAACTACCACGTTGACAATTCGAAGCACTGACATTTGTTCTGGCAACTGTTTTATCGGTGACAATATCTCACAGAACAAAGAGTTAGAGTAGGGTTGCCATTGGGTTTCCAGTTCAGATTAGGTTCAGGGTTAGGGTTGGAGTTGGGGTTAGAGTTAGGGTTGAGGTTAGGGTTAGTGTATGTTATAATTGCTGGAACAGCTGTTGCTAAAGCTAATGTCATTATACAGGGACAATTCACCACCACTCCCCTCCCCGTCCAGTAGACCGATTACTGGCAAGGGTCCTATAGACCAGGGGTTCTCAATTATTTTTGTTGAAGCGCCAAATTTGTTATTGATGATTTATAAAGCGCCACATATGTAAAACGTGAAGTGAGCGGAGCGAGCAAAGCTTCGCAGCAAAGCTTCAAGCCCCCACCCCCCCCCTTCCCCCCGCTATTTGAGAACCCCTGCTATAGACCAAGGGACCAATAAACCAATTATAGAATGGGTCTAATAGACCAATTATCAAAAAGGGTCCTAAAGACCAATTAACAACAAGGGTCCATAGACAATCGGTCTATCGGATCCTTTTCCATAATTAGTGTATCACACCCTTGGTCTGTAATAGGACCCTCAGGCTTATCGAACCGTACCGTTAATGAAAAATCAGTCTGACACACACCCAGTCTAAAGGGTTCCCCCCCCCTCCCTGAGAGGAACAACATTATATTCTAGGAGACCAGATCTCTATTTAGCATTTTTTTTATATATTTCTATTTTTCTTCTTTTAAAATGGATGAAAATAAAATATAGTTAAAGCACAAATTAATTTTGGTGATTTTTTTTATTGAAAGGTTTATGCCCCAAAGGTCATATCACACAAATACCAGATTCTGAATGTCTTTAGTTTCTTTTGCAATTAATTAAATGAAAAATCCTTGGGGGGGGGAGATTTCGACTATATTTTACATTGTAGGCATTCAAAAGGTTAATAAGGTGTTAAGGTTATCTGAATCATACCTCATCAGAAAGAGCAGAGTCAAGATTTTTCATTAATTAATTGAAAAAATAACTAAAGACATTCAGAATCTGTTATTGGTGTGATATGACATTTGGGCATAAAGCTTTCAAATAAAAAAAAATCCCCAAAACTAAACGTGGGCTTTAAATTCTGTATCACAACTACTGCTGAGTTTATATAACGGCTATTCTGTACTAGAAAGTTTGGATATTTTCATATTTTCAATATTCTGTTCAGTGAAATGAGGAAAAGAGATTTGTTTTGTTGTAAAAGCAGAAAACAAGTAATATAATCTGGACACCTGGAGTCTATATATTTATTTTTTTATGAAATAGAAGGAAAATAGCCATGTGTTGTACAGAAAATGTCTTCATCTCATTCACAATAAATTTGTTTTTGCCCCCTTTGTCTGTCAAATAGGAGAATTCACACTTGCTGAACTCTTGTGGATATTACCATCACTCACGTATAAAATTAATGTAAAAGATATTTTCAGATTATTGAAATATGGTCAGAAAATGAAATTGAAAAAAAAATATTGCCAAAATGTCTACATTTTCAGTGTGGAATCACCCATAATAGAACTCTGTGTAAAACTGTTAAATTTCAGTAGTAGAGTGTGTATTAAAGGCATTGCATAACAATGTTTCCAGTTTAAAAAATCTGAGCTACATGATTCCCCATGCTACAAGTGTCTTTGATACGGTCTAAAAATGAAGCCCTGAAAAAATTGCAGTGTAAAACAATCATTAAGTGGTTTAAAAAAGTGAAAATCGTTGAGAGACCATTCCAGCTTTTCTCCATAGACTGCTGTGTTGTAGAATTTCCTATCGCCTGATATAAAATTAATGTGCCAATTTGTATCTGCACATACTGTACTAGTGACAGCATAACTGTCCAAACTTTTGTGTTCTAGGGTGTTTATTTGTCCATTCAAACACTGTCAGATATGTCAGATAGCAAAGTTCGACAATTTTTTAAACGGGTCTTCCACAGTGTTATATAGTGTCTTTAACAAAAAAAGTTAGATAAAACTCACAAAAATGATAAAAATAATAAAAAACAATTATAAATACGGATTGGGAGGATCATAGTGAGTTATGCTGGTTTGGCAATCAATATCATGTAGTTTATTGTCTGTACACATGTATGTGTGTCTGTGTTTTGTGGGTGTCAGCAAGATTTGAAGGAGGAGGTAAATATGAAATATCGTCAAAAGCGATCTTTCCACCTCCTTAAGAATTTTAAGTAGGATTTTTGTCAGTTGTTGGAGGAGAGTCACATGACCAGGCGGCGTTGAGCTACGTGGCATTAGTAAACCTTTGTGTTCAAGTAGGCGAGATATGCATGTACCATAGCTGCGTTTGACAAAGCTGCAGAACAATAGCTAGGTCTACGCGTGTATATTGCAAAGATGTGATTGCAGTGATAAGATTTGGTTGTTTTTTAATGTTACATTTTAATGCTACTATAGTCATGCTACATTTTTTTTTTTTAGTCTATTTTCAGGGGGGTTTTTGAGATGTAGGCCAAGATGGAAATACTTTAAAAAATGTGTGTGTGTGTGTGTGTGTGTGTGTGTGTTACTGTGTATGTGTGTGTGTGTGTGTGTGTGTTTACTGTGTATGTGTGTGTGTGTGTGTGTGTGTTTACTGTGATAGTGTGTGTGTGTGTGTGTGTGTGTGTGTGTTACTGTGTATGTGTGTGTGTGTGTGTGTGTGTTTACTGTGTATGTGTGTGTGTGTGTGTGTGTGTTTACTGTGTATGTGTGTGTGTGTGTGTGTGTGTGTGTGTTTACTGTGTATGTGTGTCTGTCAGGGTGCTTGTGCTCATACTTATAGTTACTACCGTATATAGTTCTGTATATTCATTTATTCGAAAAACAAAAGATGTTCGCAAATTCACTGCAACCTCTGAAATATTCACAACATTGTGATAAGTTACACTGGTAGAAAGAGACTACTTTCATTTTTTAAGCTGTTATTTACCAGAGACTTTCTGCTATTCATGTATAAAAAGCAAGTTTGAAACTACATTTGTTGCTAACAAGTTGCTAAATTTGGCACTTCGTAAATGCTCCACATTTTCCTGACATTTGCCTTCTTTGTGCATGTTGAAGTTTAGGTTGTAGGACTATTCTCCCAGAGGACATCCACCCCCCCCCCCCCCTCAGTACGACTCCCACCCAACAACTCCAAAGAAGGACAACTCCCCTGGAAGACGACTCCTCCAGAGAACAACTCTCCCAGAGGACATCTCCCCTGGGTAACAGCTCCCCTGAAGGACTGCTCCCACGGAGGACCACTCTCCCAAAGAAACTCACCCAGAGGACAATTCCCCCCAGGGAAGTCGTGCTCTGGGGAGCAGTCCTTCTTGGGTGTTGTTCTACAGGGAAGCTGTCCTTTCAGGGAGCTGTCCGCTGGGGGAGATGTCCTGTGGGGTGACTTGTCAGGTGGGAGTCGTCCCTGGGGCTGGGTGTTGCCTTTATGGGAGTTATTCTGATTTATGCTGTACATGTATTTCTACTCAATGTAATTTTTCTAATTTGATTATTTCTGCCATTTTCATAAAAATAACGAAAGAAAATTTATAACAAAATCATTGATTAGAAGCTTAGATCTAAATTCCAGATGCACATTTCAATTGTGACTGATGAAATAATCATTTGATATTGCGCAATTTAAATTCATAAATGTCGAAATCAGCAGTATTGTTAAATATCAACTAGATTCAAGGAGGTAGAGGTTTGAAAACGTGAATTTACCTAACAAGAACCTTTCCCCCTCATTAAACCAAAACAAATAGCAATCTTTCAAGGAGAATTCTAACGTGCCATTTTGAATTTCAAACTATATAGACGTGCCTGTGAGTGTGACTCAGTACTGAAGTAGATTTGATGAATGCAAGATAAGAAAAGTAGGGAGATAAATCTAACTTAAGGAGGAGGAAAAATATCATAAAGTCTCATATCACCAGCTGTATCTTTTTTATTTTAAGATTGCAGCACATGTGAAGGAGGAGGCGGTGGCTTAGATTTAAGAGAGTCGGGTTGTTATCACAAATGACCTTTACACCTCCTTAAAAGCCAAACTGTCATGTAACAATAGTGTGTTTGTCAGTGTGTGTGTGTATGTCTGTGCGTGCATGCATGTGTGTGTGTGTATGTGTAACTCTGTTCTTGTACATGTACGTGTGTGTGTGTGTAAATTTTATGTATGTTTATTATATCTGTCTGTGTGTGTGTGCGTGTGCGCGTGTGTGCGTGTGTGCGTGTGCGTGTGTGTGTGTGTGTGTGTGTGTGTAATCGCCTTCAACCGGGGACGTAAGTATGACACTCCACATTCAGATTGGGGACATTCGGAAAACGGGGACGGTCCCCACCCCTCGAATGGCCAGAAATCAATCGTAGATGGCGCTAAAGCACCTTAGAAAATGGCCCAAAATTTGTGTGCACCCCCAACGTCCCCGTTTACTGGTGAAATATACACATACACAAACGTCCCCGATTGCATGTTGTACACGGGAGTGTGTGTCCTCAATTGCATGTTGTATACGGAGTGTGTTTGTTTGTTTTTTTACTGTCCCCGTTTGGCGGCAGTTACACGTATAGGTGTGTGTGTGTGTGTGTGTATGTGTGGTCTGGTCTCACACAAAACTGTTCTGTAATGGATATACAGGAATATAGTACAAGATGATCATAATTACTGAGCGTGAACTAGATTGAAGATTAACAGATTGGAAAACTTTTTAGGAGTCAGGATTTTTCAAAACCAATGACAATGTAGCCAAATCAAAAGCTCATAACATGATTTATATCTTATTTTCAAAATCATTATTTTCAAATCAAAAGCTCATAACATGATTTATATCTTATTTTGTAAGAAAGATAATGGTGAAATTCCCATTAAGCTAAGGATATTGATACAAATTTGTTATTCTCAACCTTAGACAAAATTTTTACTAGCTGTTATTATTTTGGGGAGGGGGTGTTTTCGCTTTGTTCTTTTTAATAAAAAGAGGATAGACAGTAAATGACTAGGATCTATGTTAAAGAGTAGCCTTTACCTTCTTGTAATGAAGATCTGATGAAAATATTAGTTTATAAATAAACATGATTGTTTCCACGTAGTTTCAAGTATGATTACATTCAAACTGTTTGCCTGTCATCAAACTCTCAAAGAAGTTCAAGAATGAGGGCCAGAAATTATGAACATGAAATATGTGACTCCTTTTGTGGAATGACTAAGAAGATATATAATCCAGAACAAATCACTCTTGCCTACTACACGGGACTTTACTCAACATTCAGAACAATTACGAAGTTACAAAATGAGAGTCTTAAATTATGAACATGAAATATGTGACTCCCTTGCGAAGAATGAGTTAGGAGATATGTATAATGAAGTATAATGAAGACAATTACCATTGCCTATTACACATGACTTTACTTAACATTCAGAACAATTAAGAAGTTCCAAAATGACATTCATAAATTATGAACATGAAATATGTAGCTCTTGTGTGTTAATAGATAATGAGATATATGTAATAAAAAACAAACAAATCACCCTTGCCTGCTACACATGAATTTACACAACATTCAGAACAATTAATTTCTAAAATGTTGGTCATAAGTTATGAACATGAAATATGTGACTTGTGTGTGTCAGTGAAAAAGGAGATATTCAAGAACAAACAAGAATCATTTGCCTACTACACTTGACTTTACTCAACATTCAGAAAAATGAAGAAGTTCATGAATTATGAACATGAAATATGTAACTCCTTCTGTGGAAAGAGTAAGGAAATATATATAATCAAGAACAAGCCATTATCTTCGCCTACTACATGTGACTTTATTCAGAACAATTAAGAAGTTACAAAATGAGAGACATAAATTATGAACATGAAATACTCGACTCCTTTGTGCGGACTGATATAATCAAGAACAAACAAATCAAAATTTGAGTTCCAAAATGTGGGTCATGATGATGAACTTGGACTCCGGTATGTAAATAGATAACAAGATGTATATAATTATGAACAAACAAGAAATCATTTGCCTACTACACGTGACTTTGCTCAACATTCAGAATAGTCACGCTTTATCATTCACAATGCCAAGTGAATTTATAAAATGGATTTTCCTTCAAGGTTTTCTATCTTGGGTAAATTCTCTTAACAAACATACAGTAATTTTGTTATGTAATAGATTTTTCATTTGTCTCTCTGTGTATGTTACAATCGCAACTGCTGACCTATAATTTTTAACAAACATGTAAGAAACAATGAACCAGTGTGACTCGAACCCGTCATCTACAGCTATCCAGGCTGCGACAATACCACCAGGCTATACGTGGTTACCGTCATTAACACAAAGAACACAGGAAGAAATACCAAGGCTCACAATTCTGACATTGTTATATTACATAATCCAAGGCGGACAAGTTTATTTATTATTACATTAATATTTGTTGTTGTTGACCTTTATAAATTTTCAGCTGTCCACTCATGACAAACTGACAATGCTCAGAAATTAAACAAAACAATAAGATTGTTATGTAATATTTGCAAATATAGTCCTTATTGTTCTGCACATGGAAATACTCATTGTATTCATTACGTTTTACTGTTTGATGTTTCGCGCTTTATTTACTAAATTTTTTTGTCAGCACTTGTTGTTTCATGCCGTTTATATACTACACAATTTGTTCTTTCATTTTATGGTTTGGTCACAATCAGGGAACAAGGCTACTATACAGTAAATTTTCTGAGAAGTGTAAATATCAAAGAGATTTATCTGTTGACCAATGAAATCAATTGAAATCAGAGTTGATCAACGATCACATATTTGCAGATACTTGGACATGTCCCAAAATCTGTTATGTAATCTTTTCTTTTACAATTTGGATTTAAAGTTTAAAACCAGTGAATAGTTCTGTTGAAATTGTAATAAAATACTTGATTTTTTCCTTTATCTCTTTTCCATAGTGATCAGTGAAACAACCTGAATATTTTGCATTCTGAAATGCTTCCATTCTTGAGATAATAATGAAACAAAAAAAGTTTACTTATCATACTGTCTATCAGTCGTCATATAATACTAACATTTCTTCTTGCACCTGTGTTCATGTGCCACAAAGATATAAATCTACCAATACCAGTGACTCTGTGTTTTCTTCCTTTGCCCTTAAATCATGAAATTGCTCTCCCTGAGAACTTTTCCCTCAAACTTTCTTCATATATTGTCACAAAATTCCTAAAATTATAACTTATCTTAATAGTTTTTGTTTTGTGTGTATGATCATTAGGTATGCGTGTTGGATGTTACTTGTAATATTCCTTCTACCCATTCATATGTACCATTTTTGCATATTTTTTAATGTCAAAGTGCTTTGCAAGATTTATGAAAACGTGCTGGATTAAATTAAAATCAGTGCCATGTTATGTCAAATACTGTTTATATGCCATATATTTTGCATACATTTTGCGATTTTGCTTCGAAAAGGGAAATTCACAAGTCAGAGTTTATGTTCTCAAATTTATTGCATCTTCATTCACTTTGTTTAGGTATATTGGAAAGAGAAAATTTGTATGGTTATGTCATCACTAAATTACCAAAAATAAAACTGCCATGAAATATTCAGTGTTATAGTAATAATCATTTTATTAATTTTCTTGACACCCGCAGAGTGATTCTCAGGTGCCCTTACATTGCCACTGAACTGCTGACAACAAGCCGCTACAAACAGATGGTCGGTAGGGCGGGGCGTGCTGGTAAAGACACCTGTGGGGAGAGCATACTCATTGTCAAACCCAAGGACAGACAACTGGTAAGCAAGTATTAGTTAAAACTTGTCGGTGATCAGACTAAAATCACACAACTATCTTGATCAGATTAATGAATTGATTAATTACTAGTTGCTGTAATGTCTATGTCTGTGTGTTGTTAGGATAATCGTCCATAAACAAGACTGTATTTATTAGTCTATATTCTTTATTGTTCCCGAATCTTAAACCCTTGTCATCTGGTGACATCTTTTGAATGATTGATTAATTAATTGATTGATTGATTGATTGATTGATTGATTGATTGATTGATTGATTGATTGATTGATTGATTGATTGATTGATTGATTGATTGATTGATTGATTGGTTGATTGATTGATTGATTGATTGATTGATTGATTGATTGATTGATTGATGGATGGATGGATGGATGTATTCTTCATTGTTCCTTGATCACAACTCCTAGTCAAAATGTGAAGGATCATCTGATTGATTGATTGATGGATTGAGTGATTGATCAATTGATTGATTGATTGATTGATTGATTGATTGATTGATTTTATTCTTTATTTGTTTTTGGTATTCCAACTCCTTGTCATCAGGTGACAGATCTTTTGAGTGGACCAATGGAGGGCTGTTACTCCAGTCTCATGCATGATGAAGGCAAGGGAATGAGGAGCTTGGTATTATCTCTCATCAGTCTGAAGGTTGGCTTCTGTTAATCTTGCTTATTTATACTGTTCAGTCAGACCGCGGCAACAGAGATAATGAGGCAAAAGCTGGGATTTATTCAGCACACAGGACTTCTCTGTGAACTTTGCATGCTTAACCCCTTGGGGACGACAGGCTTGTACAGAAGCCCAGTAATTCTCACAAACAGAGACAAGTTGCTTTATTTTTTGTGGTAAAAATGTGTTTTTAGTGGTTTGCAACCAATTACAGGGACTATAACTTCACTTTATATGAAAGGTTTGGCATATTTTGGGGGATTTTATGGAAGCATTTTGTCTTAGAGTGTGAGATGTACTGGGCTTCTGTACAAGCCCGTCCTCCCCAAAGGATTAATGAGTTGGGACACTTCCTTTTTAAAATTGCATAATTCAGGATCACAATGGTGTATGATAAAAAAGACTACCATGACAACATAGAAGATACTTCAATCTTAATGACTATATATGTTTCAGTAAATTTGACCACTGATTGATTTATATACTTGAGCTTAAAAGATGCAGGCCCGTAACCAGAGTTTTTTTTTTGGGGGGGGGGGGTCAAAAGTCTGAGTGAGTGGACCTTTTGCTCGGGAGCGAAGCGACCAAGCGGGGGGAGGGTGTGAGAGGTTGTATCCCCCCTCCCAGAACAGGGAAATTTTTGCAATTTGAGCCCCCCAAAACAGCATTTTCATGCCAGTTTTTTTACAGGTATAAAGGCAGTATGATTTTCTCCAAATAGCAAACTTGGGGCATAATTACAGCATATAGTTTGTCGTTTTCGATGGATGGTTTTTACATGTGCCTGAGAACAGAACATAAGTCACTACTTCTGTTCCAGCATTACCTATGACAAATTCCGTATTATACAAGTACAATATTGGTGCACCTGTGTGCACAGTGGTAACGTCGTGTGAACCACAGAACCATGACAGCGGGCCTGTGCGTGACCAGGTGTGGTCTAGAGCAAAATTTTTAGGGGGGCTACATAGAAGATACTTCACGGAAACCTGCAAAGGTGTGGGAGGGGGGATACCCCTTTACACGCGATAGGAACTTTTTGACAAGACGTGATTTCTGGGCATGGGAAATAAATATTTTAAAGGTATATTTTATGAAGATTATTTTTGATTATCATTGTTTTCAAAAAGATATACAGGAAGTATAATGCAGGGTTCCCAGCCCATCAGGGAAATCAGAGAAAATTATTTTACTTTTTGCCAGTCAGGGAAAAGTCAGGGAATTTGATAAAAATGCCTCAAATCAGGGAAAAGTCAGGGAATTTTGATTGGCCCAAAAATCGAAAGTAGTCAGTCAGTGTTTTATACTGCAAATAGTTCACTGCAACAACATAGAAAACATGTGAAAGTGGAAATGAGTTGAAATAATTATCATGGAATTTTGAGATTTCATCAGGGAAAAATCAGGGAAATTAATTTTCTGTTCTGTTTATCAAGCTCAAATGTTGGCTAAATGTTGTTGCGTCTCCCTTATATTTACATCATTGTAAAGAGAAACTATTCAGCTTTCTTTCTATTTCATTTGTTTTGCTATTTATGTTTTAATACAGTCAGGAACAAGCACAACAATGCAAAATATGATGATGGATTTCTGCATTCCAGGTCTGTGATTGGCTGAGTCCACACCAGTGGCGGGTAATTCAAAACAGACCACCCACTATGGTGACCTTGATGTGCACGTGGGAGTGGAGAGGGCTTGTTTTGTATTCTCTCTGGCCAATCACAGTTTAGTAGAAAACCCCAGCATCCAATGAAATGCTTCATTTTTTTTCTGCAGCAATTATGTACTCATGTTGCATTTTGCTTCTTCCTGACTGTATTAAAACTTAATTAGCAAACAAATGACATAGAAAGAAAGTTGAATAGTTATTCTTTACATGGATGTTAAAAAAATTGGATCCAAGGATATTTAATTAGCTTTTCAATGGTTCAAAAATTAATTAATATTTTGATTTTAACATATTTTAACCTTCATTTACACATAAAAAAAAAACTTCAAAATAAAAAAATAGCTGAAAAGTTTGAAATATCTCCTTTAAAATGATATAGTACATTAAAAAAATGAAATTTATTTTCAAGTTTTACTTTGGGTGTGAAAATAATATGTTCCAGCTCATTAGATATGAATGGCGTGTTCGTGCACGCATACATTCTGAATAAAAGCAAGGGATTTTTGGCATGCTGCTGCCTCACTGTGTTCTATAAGTTTTTATTTTTTGCAGAGTTGACATCTGCAGAGGGCGACATTCAGATATATTCTATGCTGAGCAGGTTTGCTGTTCATCTCTGTATTATCAGATTAATGATAAATTAGATCAAAGGCTTAAAGGTTGGTGACATGATTGGGAACACTTGAAAATGCCTCAAGAACCAAATGAGTTGAAATATATACCAACTACATGTATACACTAGCAGGAATGGATCTCCCACCTGGGAGGATTTGTCTGTAATTTGTTTACTTAAGGAGAATCAAACATAAACATAGGAGTATCTTAATTTTTTCCGGGGACGATAAGAATAAGCCCCATAGAGAGCCACACAGCAGGTTTTCGTGCTACGAGTGATATTGACATTGTTTATTTTAGAATGAGTCAACGTTTGATTACAAGATTTTCACAGGAGAATCCTTGCATAGTTTACTTGATTCTAGAGTAGTTTCAGCCCAAGTTGAAGACTACCCCAATCATGTCATTTAGCTTTAAACTTCAGTTTTTAATGATTCAAAGTACTCTAATTTAAACAATTATTCTAATTTATGAAAAATAAATTATGTCTTATGAATGGCTTAACCAAATTTGCTTGAGCTCCGTGTTACTTTGGATTTCTACAACATTTTCTTGATTCATGGAAACTTCAATTTTAACTCAATATTCCTAAATCATTGTGCAGATTACCACCACAGAGGGCTCCCTCCAGGAATTCATCAAGAACACGCTATGCGGCATCCAGGCCGGAGAGTTCCAGCGGGACCTTGTCGAGCTCTCCCAGAATGCCTTGCAACAAGTCGTGGATCTGCATCTGGTGAAAATGGTGGCTCCGTCTGTTCCTTCCCAAAATGCAATGGTGCTGGAAGTGACCAAGCTTGGTCATGCGGCATTCAAAGGTACATGAAAGTTTATTAACTGCTTTCATGGGACCCTCCCTCCCTGACCACTCCCCCACCCCCCCCCCCAAAAAAAAAAATCAAAAATTCAGACGAATCTTGCAGTTTTCGCAGTGTAATTCGTGATATTAGGTCATTTTGACATATTTACGCCTCATAAGATTTTACTCTGGCGCTGTCCCCGAACAGAAGACTTGGCATTCAAATAGTATATCACACGTAGAACTATAGATTATTGAGAGTCTACTATAACTTGCAAGGCCCAATTTTGAGGTATTTAGTACATGTTCTATGAAACTTGTATAGAATTACATTAGAAGTATAATTTTGGTAAAACAATACATTTTTAACTTGAAAATAAAAGTCAAATGCACTGTGCACAAATTTGTTTTGTTCTCATGTAAATGATTATTTTCTTGTTACAATTTTGGATAATTAAGATTTTCGTGTTCAATCTAATCAGATTTGTTGAAGGAACTAAACTTCTCTTTCTTTGTGTATTCAGCATCTTCAACTAAACTCCTCAAAAAAAGTTTGGAAATCTGAGTTTGATCAGTTGTATCTCCCGTTTTGTAGTAATAATCAGTGCAATCTTGGTATCATCTGAAAGATTATTTAATTTTCTTCAAAATGATACCCTACTTGTTACGATTATGCCATCAGGGAAAGAGCGGTGTTCTAAAATGTGGTGTAAAGTGTAAATTGAAAAGCTGCAAAATGACCAAAGTTCGGTAAGTCACACAATTTTTGTTGTTGTTGATGAGTGAGTTTCCCAATGCCTCTTCGGTTGTTATGCATTCTAATGTGAACATTGACATAGATTGAAACAAACACATGCATAATATTAAGCAAACAACAACAATAAAAAGTAAATTAAAAAACCCTTTATGGGTATTTACAAACTGGTCACAAGGCATTTAATCTCACAGACCTTTCACCACATTAACACAACAAACTAACAAAAAAGTGGCAGGAGCTTGATTTACATGGGGTTTCATGTTTATCTTCATGTGGATCTTTGATTTCATCAATTTTCATTGATTTTAATGACATGATCACAGTTCGGTTTCGGGTAGATAACCCACGTGCATGTACCACCGCCTCGCACCGCTTCTCCATGCTGTTGATGAGCTTTGTGATTCGTTGCCGTGGGATGGCATTCCACTCGTCAATCAGTAATTGACACAGACCTGCCAATGTTGTCAGGTTGTTGCATTTGTGACTCTCTTCTGTACAGCCCGGCCGAGTCAAATGTTCAATGAGGTTGAGGTCTGGGCTGCTTGCAGGCCAGTTCATTCTCGTGATACCCTCTCTCTGAGAAAATCCATGAAAATCAAGCTAATACCACTTTTTTTATCACTTTGAGGTGTTAATGTGGTGAAAGGTCTGTGAGATTAAATGCCTTATGTTAAGTTTTTAAGTGCCCATACATGTTTTTATGCCTCCGCAACGAAGTTGCCGGAGGCATCATGTTTTCGGGTTGTCCGTCCGTCCGTCCGTCCGTTACCGGATCTCGTTACCGCGATAACTTGAGAACCCCCGAGTCCGATTTTGATGTAACTAGGACCAAGTATGTA
>JZLH01S0127637.1:25533-38459 GCA_001188425.1 Eucidaris tribuloides
TCCCTCACAGAATGAGGAGCTAGAAAGGCGAGCCCATCGTTTCTACCTCACCCTGATATTGTGGGGACATCATCAAGAGGAAGAGTATCTGGGAGGTGGCGGCTAGATTTGAGACTCCTCGAGGCTTTGTCCAGTCCCTACTTCAACTCCGCTGCCAGCTTTGCCTTCAGTGTCCAAAGGTTTTGTGAGGTACTGTAAATAATTGTTGAACTAGAAGTTCTTGCATAACTATTTTAAATAATGCAGGATATATGCTCTGATGGCACTTGCTGTGGCTCCAAATGTGAAATAATGCTGAACCTTATCCTCACCCTAACCTGCAACAAACTCCCCATGAGAATCATTATAGTTAAACTCTTAATCTCTGGAAATAACAGTGCAAAACAATTGTTGCCTGATAATAAACTGCATTACTGTATATTGCTATATATCCTTTGAGGGAAGTATGTAAGTGCTAAATTCCATGACGTTAAGACATTGTAATTTTGCTGTTTGTCTTTTTTGTGTAATTGTTTGCTTATTTGTTGTTGTTTGTTTTTTAGTCAGTCAGTTGGTCATTTCTTGAAACTTTCAGGTTTTGTTGTAAATGCATGTACATTGGTAGAATACTGTATACGCCATATATTTCGCGTCCATATATTTTCGCAATTTTGCATCAAGACGGGGAATTCGCGAGTGTATATTTTCGCAATTTTATTGTACTTGCATTCACTTTGTACAGAAATATTGGGAAGTGAAAATTTTCGCGTTCAGTAAGTCGCGAAATTCGCGAAAATAAAACCACCGCGAAATTTTCAGCGTATACAGTATGTTGCGACTGTCTGACTGTGACAAATGATATCTTCAATTGCAATGTAATATGCTTGTCATCACTTGGTACCTTAATTATTGATATTATTATTATTTTTTTGGGGGGGGGTATGTTTGCATAAAAATGTAGTTAAAAGACCTCAAATTTAAATGTTATGTTTTATGACATGCAATGGTTTGTAACACTTGTGTATTGAGGTTCATTAATAAACACCTACAATACCGTATGTCTGTCTCTATACAGGATTTGCCGGAATTCTGGGCTGTTTATCAACTCCTAGGCAAACTGGTTTATGACCTGACGTACTGTGCTACAGCTGACCTATTGCCATTACTTGAAGTACCCGGAGTCAAACAGGTTAGCCATCATGTATATAGTGCAATCAGTTAGGAGGAGGTTCGGCTTGATCATCTAGCTAAAAAGGGTTTTCCTGTTCATTTTCAACTTTAAATATTCAAGTTTGTCAATGATAACTTCTACTTTGTTACAAGATAACCAGAATGCAAAAATGTTTGAGTCAATTCAGTCATTTACCAATCAAATTGGTCTATTTGTCAGAGTCCTTGTTATCATTTTTTCACACAGTTTTGTTGGATTTTAATCAAATTTGTCCCATCTGATGTTGTTCTCCATAATGTCATGATCAAATTTATCTATGTGTAACCAATTTCAAGAATTTATGATTCAAACTTGTTGGTTTGTGTGCTTGTGTGTCTAGACTTTCACAAATTTGAATGGAAATTCTTGAGATCAAATGCACAAATTGGAATTTGATCTTCAGATTTGCAGGAGGTAGACGGGTAAGACAATTTTAATTGAAATCTGACAAATTATATGAAAAAAAATTTAAAGGATATAAAGTAATACCTGTGACAGCTACATAATACTACATATTGAAACTGTACAGTTTATAGTTAAGTCTTCTTGAATCAACAATAATGTTTCATTTTTTCACAGGGCCGTGCAAGACAACTAGTAAAAGCTGGCTATAAGTCACTGCGCCACTTGGCCCATGCTGATCCAAAGGAGATAGTAGAAAATGTAGAGCATCTTCCCGTCAAAGTAGCCCAACAAATTGTTGCTGCTGCAAAGGTAAGACTCTCTTTTTGAAAATTGTCATAGAGTCTGGTAGAAATTTATGAACAATTTCAATGTTTTGATGACTGCGTTATGACTGAAATATGGCATGATGTCACACTGCATGTACAATATAAGTCTTGAAGATTTACTAACATACTGAAATATGACTAAACTATTGTATTCATACTGATTTTTGTTCCAATATATTTGAAATAAATACAATTTACAAAACAAATTAACACTAGGAAATAGTTATTGTCTTAAAGTATGATGCACTTGCACGTTTAACTACAGTTTATCGAACTACTAAAATGTAATACTAACACTAATATCACTACTTCTACTACTGATAATTGTAGTAATAGTAGTAGTAGTAAAAATGATGATGATAATGATACTGATAATAGTAATAATAATAACAACTATATTAACAACTCTATGTGCAATTTTCACCTTAATGCCAGGTTTCTCTTGTGATGGAATAAACTGCATTGTTGTGTTTAGCCTTAAGCAATATCTAAAGATATAATGTATTCAGATGTCTCAACAGCGTGAAAAACAACAATGCAGGTTATTTCATCACAAGAGAAACCTGACTTTATCTCTTTACACGCTGAATTGTTCTTTTCATATTTTCTTTGAATTTTGCATTCCTCACTGCAGTATTCAAAATGGTAATTTTTCTGTACATGTTACTTAAGCACACAAGCTATTTTTTAGAGTCTCCTGTACAAAGGTGAAGAAGAACAATAATTACTGCAATTGTTCAATTTAATTGTATTATGCAAATAAGAGTGATGCAACATAAGTGTGCAAAGGGTTAAAAGAGAAAATTTGATGGCGTTAAGGCAAAACACTAATAGAAGGGAAACAAAAGAATTCATCTTAATCCACAGATAGAGTTAAAATAATAATGACAGTAAGAATAATGTAATACACATTGTGTAAAATATTTAGGAGCATCATCATCAGCACTTTCCTCACCAACATCATCATCATCACTACCACCACCACCATCATTATCATCAACGTCATCATATTCATCATCATCAACATCAAATCTTAATATAATACCTCTTATACCTTTGTTCTTCTGTTGTGTCTTGGCATTCTGCTGAACATCTTTTTCAAGTGAATGTTTCTTCTTTGTCATCCAGCTCAGTTTCTCTCTTTGTTATTTTAACATGCCTGCTTTATTTCCTTAAATGTCTTTGTCGTCTCTCTCCCACATCCATTTTGGATGTCCTCTCAATATCACATGCACTTATCCTCCTGATAATTTATTGGCTATCTGATGCACTTGTACCAAATGTCTTGCTATTTCTTCTTCTGACAGTCCTCCATTTAGCTATTCTTCCTTCTCAACTTGCATCTTATTTTATTTTTGCATGCCTCCTCTCTTTAGGGAGGTGGCAGGGGTGGGGATGTTCTTTTTCAAACATTATCCATTCATCTTTCCCTCTTCGTGTCCAGCTCTTTATGTTGCCATGGATACCAAAAACCATTTTCATCTTTATCATCATCATCATTCTTCTCATCCTCATCCTTATCACCACCATCATCATCATCATCATAATCATTATCATAATTATCATCATCTTTTCACTCTCAGTCATGCTCCTGTGTATACTATTCTTCCGGCAGGTCATGCCATCAAAAGCTGCTCTTACTCATCCTATTCACCTCCTACTCACTTCTACCATAACTCACTGTGTAGTTACATCATTGTCTTCGTACTTTATTTCCCCAAGCCTTCCTTTTCATGTTTGTATGTATGCATGTATGTTCCTGTCTGTGATCGTCATCCTGTTTGTCTTTGTCGTGTCCACTTTCAGTCCAAACTTCTCAGTCTCCTCCCGTCACCTACCAAGATGGATTACACCAATCAGGTAGGCACGAGGTGCTTTAAAGTTTGATGTTGGTGTAAAGAGAACAAAATCAGCTGCTATAAGGTCCAAAACTAAGGCCAAAGGGGAAAAAAAATTTGTATTGGTGTAACAGGCCTCTGAAAAATATGGTCGGTAGGTGTGGATAGTGGATATACATATATATTTTTTTACTTCTCGCCCAGTATATGATGCCGATATTTTACACACAATGTACTCCTACTGCTTACTACCCCTGTGGCTCAAGTAAAAACAACCATAAATTCGTAAAAAAGAAGGAAAAACAAACATAAATTCGGAAAAACAGAAGAAAAAATTGTGAAACTAAATTAAAAATAAGCACAAATCCACACAAAAGGATCGATTGCAGCAAAACGGCAATGATTGCAAAAACGATATCAAGATATTGTGCTATTTATTTATTTATTTATTAATGGTATACATAGCTCATGCTTGGCAGCCCGAAGGCTGAATTGCGCATGACACACAATATTGGACCATGTATCCTTCAGCAAGACAGCAGCTATACAGCGCCATAGAAGGGGCTCGAAGAATGTCGATATAGTGTTGGAATGGCCATCACACCGGATTTTCACCCTTCTCTTTTTGATGAAGTGTGTGGGTTCTTTAACGTGCTGAGGTGTTTCTGTCTCAACACGGGACCTCCGGCTTTACGTCCTATCCGAGGGACGGGGTAATGGGGATAAAGTGCCTTACCCAAGGACACAACCGCCACGACGTGGGCTCGAACCACGGACCTTTAGGTCGGGAAGCCAAGGTGTTATCCACTACGCCATGACGCCTCCCCTTGATCACGATAGCGAATAAATAATTATTTGAAATCATTAGGGTTGGGGAAAGTTTTAGGGTCGGTCGCATTACGGCAATACAAATTGGGGGGGGGGCTTAAGCTCATTTTAAGTCATGATACGAATTGCGATATCGATCATACAACACAGTGTGATACCACATGTGAATCATGGTATTGGCTGGAGTTACACGATTGACAAAACAATGGACAAATTCGTACAAAAAATTCCCCAAATCAATATTGTTTGCCAGAAACATAGTCATAATTAGGTCATGACAAGAGAAATATACCTGATCAAACTTGAGTTTACAAACATTTTTGAGGGGTTAAGTATTTTTCATGACAACAACATATCGTCCTTTACTCCCACTGTTTTTCAGGTTAACTTGTAACATACAGTCATATTATTATATATTATACATGTCATCAAAACCCTGTTCACTTGTTTTGACATTGTGTCTAACATGTTTTCTAACATATTTCGCTGTCTTGTCATCAACTATTTCATATTTCACTGTGTATGTCACTGAACCTAACATATTTCAGTGTATTTGTCACTGAACCTAGCATATTTCACTGTGAATGTCTCTGAACCTAACATATTTCACTGTGAATGTCACTGAACCTAACATATGTCACTGTTTGTCACTGAACCTAAGATAGTAAATTGTTTGTCACTGAATCTAACATATTTCACTGCACCCTTCCTTTTTGCAATGAGTGTGACATGTTATATCAAACCATTATCTTTCATTGAATATATGATTTAATGTAATACCTACACCTTTTCTATCTCAATGTTAGACTAAAACACATATGATAATTGTAAAATTGGAGAAACATCAATGAATGTACGAAATATAAGTATAAATTGTTTTAATCACATGTCTCTGAATAATGCTAATGTTAACAAGAGTTTGCTCAAAAAATTTTGTGATTAAAAAAAAAATAATACAAAAATTTTGTACTTCCGTATATGTCTATACAAAGTGAATGAAAATGCAGTAAAATCTCAGAAGTAAATTCCCATGAACTACTGTATGCGAAATATATGTTGTACACAGTACAAAATATTTTCGGAAAAAAAAATCAGTGGATTAAGTTCATCCTAAGAGTTGTAATTTTACTTTACCCGATGCTTCAATTCAATCTTATTACCATTAGATGGCTCTGGCTGAAAGAGTGGAAGCATTGAATGAGGAGGCTGAAGAACTCAACTCGAAACCAGATGGCTGACTTTGGACCAGTTCTTGAAAGCCAAAGTGCCTGCTACAAGCTCCGCCATGAGACGATTTGATGTTTGCTGGTGGTAGACTGATCTGATCATCGTTTCAACCTCAACTTCTACACCAGCGCTTCAGGAAGTGTGCTATTCCACAGTAGAGGTCATAAATGTCTACGAGTCAATCTAAAGTCAGTTTGGGGAAATGACATATTTTTCAACTATGTTTTAGTCCAGCTTCCGATATGGAGCGGGACTAAGGGATCCTTAGCGGTGTCCGTCCATCCATTGCTCGTCCATAACACCCATTTGTAACCAAACTCAGTTGATAGATGACTTACAGGGGCCTCAATGTATTAGGGGGGGGGGTGTTATAGGTCGTTTATGTTGGTCATACCAATGACCATTATTAAAAAGAAAATGGTACCTACTGCCTCTAGCCTTGTGCTCAGATATCTAGATGGTGTAAGGAGTTAAATGCATGGGACTTCCGGAGGACTAATCTCCCACTGTAGTCAAATTGTCTTGTGCAGCATGTGGCCTAGGGTTATTGATCTGGACAAAGCCACCGCCCGATGTTCTACAATAGGAGCAGGACAGGTTTAACTTAACTTGATGTAGGCAAAAGGACAAATGAAGTAAAATTTTCAAATTTACCCACAAGTTTCTACTGGGCTTGGTAACTTTCTAACCATGAGCCCATGTGTAACCAAACTTGGATGGTAGATGCTATATAGGGACTCCAATGTTAAATTGGGGTCTAAGGTCAAATAAGGTCAAATGTTAATGTCGGGCCAAGACACATGACAATAGCCTTGTTCTTTTGTTAGGAGCTGCTTCTTCTGAGTTAGAAAATCCATAACATCCAGGACTTTTAGCTGCAGACAATGTCATTTATGAGTTTGTTATCCGGAGTGTTGCTAAACGGAGGAAGGCTGGAGGTATACATGAGATTATCATTATTAAGAAGCTGGCTATCTAAAATCAGTGCTTAGCTTCACAAACACAGTCATATAATCGCTACAATGCTTAGTATTCCTGATAATATCAATGTTTATTGTGTATCTGTTGTCGTGTGTGTTATGTATACTTGTTTTTCAAGGGTATTTATTTAAGTATATTTTGTATACATGGCTGAAGATATTACTGATCTGTTTTGTTCAGTTTCTGAAGGAAGCTGGTCACTTTATCTTATCAGATTCATTACCACCATTAGGCAGGGTTCGACACTGGCACAGGTCCGACGGTCCGAGACCTGTAAAATTCACTGTCGGACCAGTATAATTTCAGAAATGGCCAATTTAACTGGTCCGACCGGGCCAGTAAAAAAATCTGTCCCATGTAATGATATATCGGAGAAAACGGGCGTCACACGGAGCTATTGTTTAGCTCCGTATTATACGCCAAAAATAATTCGTAAGGAGTTTATTTTTGACCCGCGGAAATGAATTGCGCTAATATTTAGTTTGGTAATACACCGAAAATAAAAGTGGGCAATTTGATTTTGACCCGCGGATATTAATTGCGGTAATATTTAGCTCCGTATTAGACCAAAAATAATAGGAGTTTATTTTTGACCCGCGGAAATGAATTTGGCTAATATTTAGTTTGGTAATACACCGAAAATAAAAGTCGGCAATTTGATTTTGACCCGCGGATATTAATTGCGGTAATATTTAGCCCCGTATTACGCCAAAAATAATTGTTATGAGTTTATTTTTGACCCGCGGAAATGAATTGAGGTAATATTTAGTTCCGTATTATGCCAGAAATGAAAGTCGGCAGTTTGATTTTGACCCGCTGATATTAATTTTGCTGATATTTATTTCCGTATTACGCCAAAAATAATTGTTAAGAGTGTATTTTTGACCCGCGGAAATGAATTGAGGTAATATTTAGTTCCGTATTATGCCAGAAATAAAAGTCAGCAATTTGATTTTGACCCGCGGATATTAATTTCGCTAATACTTAGTTCCGTGTTATGCCAAAAATATTTGTAAAAAGTTTATTTTTAACCCGCTGAAATGAATTGTGGTAATATTTAGTTCCGTATTATGCCACAAATAAAAGTCGGCAGTTTGATTTTGACCCGCGGATTTTAATTGCGGTAATATTTAGCTCCGTATTAGGCCAAAAATAATAGTTAGGAGTTTATTTTGACCCGCGGAAATGAATTTGGCTAATATTTAGTTCAGTAATACACCAAAAATAAAAGTCGGCTCATTTGAATCAATTTGACCGGGTTATTAATGGGCGGTAATATTAGCCACCGTATTACGCCAAAAATAATTGTTATGCAGTTATTTGACACCCCGCGGAAATAAATTGGCGGTACATATTTACGTTCCGTATTATGCCAAGAAATAAAGAGTCGTACTAATTTGATTTTGACCCGCGGATATTAAGTATTCGCTTAATGACGTTGTTCCATATTTAACGACCAAAAATTATTTGTAAAGAGTTATTTTTAAAACGCCGCGGAAATGAATTGGGTAGATTATTCTAGTTCGCAGTTATTATGCAGCAATAAAAAGTCGGATCCAGTTTGATTTTGACCCGTGGATATTAATTGTATTAATATTTATTTGCAACAATAAACTCCTAACAATTATATTTGGTGTAATACGGAGGTAAATATTACCGCAATTAATATCCACTGGTCAAAATCAAATTGCCGACGTTTATTTCTGGCATAATACGGAACTATTACCCCAATTCATTTCCGCGGTCAAAACACACTCTTAACAATTATTTTTGGCGTAATACAGAACTATTAGCGAAATTAATATCCGCGGGTCAAAATCAAACTGCCGACTTTCATTTCTGGCATAATACGGAACTAAATATTACCCCAATTCATTTCCGAGGGTGAAAAATAAACTCCTAGCAATTATTTTTGGTGTAATACGGAACTAAATATTACTGCAATTAATATCCGTGGGTCAAAATCAACTTGCCGACTTTTACTTCTGGCATAATACGGAACTAAATATTAGCCAAATTCATTTCCGCGGGTCAAAAATTAACTCCTAACAATTATTTTTGGCGTAATATGGAACTACATATCAGCGAAATTAATATCCGCGGGTCAAAATCAAATTGCCGACTTTTATTTCTGGCATAATACGGAACTAAATATTAGCCGAATTCATTTCCGCAGGTCAAAAAGAAACTCCTAACAATTATATTTGGCGTAATACGGAACTAAATATTAGGGAAATTAATATCCGCGGGTCAATATCAACTTGCCGACTTTTATTTCTGGCATAATGCAGAACTAAATATTAGCCCAATTCATTTCAGCGGGTCAAAAATAAACTCCTAACAATTATTTTTGGCGTAATACGGAACTAAATATTAGGGAAATTAATATCCGTGGGTCAAAATCAAACTGCCGACGTTTATATCTGGCATAATACATAACTGAACATTACCCCAATTCATTTCCGCGGGTCAAAAATACACTCTTTACAATTATTTTTAGCGTAATAAGGAACTAAATATTAGCGAAATTAATATCTGTGAGTCAAAATCAAACTCCCAACAATTCTTTCTAGCATAATACGGAACTAAATCTTATAGCGACATTCATGTCCGACAGCAAAAAAAAAACAACAAAAAAAAAGCATGAACTTGCGACAGTTGTTGTTAACATCATAGGAGCTGGCAAATACGGTATGCTATTTTGCCAGGGGGGGGGGCAGTCAATAATAAAATATGGTGTTAATATGTTTTTTAATTTATTTTTGGGGCCAGTAAATTTTAGGTTCGGGCCAGTAAAATAATGAAAAACTTGACTACTCCTGGTCCGATAGGAACAGGTCGGACCAGTAGAAAAAAAGTTAGTGTGGAGCCCTGCATTAGGGAATAATATTCCTGGTACCGCATCGCAGTTTGTGATGCATTTTGAGCATGACTACTACACAAATTTGCAGATGTGTAGTGGATTGTTACATTGAACTGTGTATAATTTTATACTGAATATATGTGATTGACTGAAATTTGCTATAGAAATTTTAGAAGGTAAATTATTCCCTACCACAATGTGTGATATAGCAAGTAATAATAGCAAATTATTCAGATATCATGGATTTTTCATTTCATAAAAAAGCATACGAAGAGCTTGATGTTATTCATTTTTTGCTTATTGCCATGTTTCAGTTTGCATCATAAATTCATTTTTGCTGCTTACTTTATCCAGACCTGAACAAGTCTCACTGTTTTGTTGATGTTTTTAGCGAGGAAATGTGAAAGAAACGTACATTTACAAATTACAGTGCAAAGGCCAGTATTCAGTGAAAAAATCTAAGAACCACAATTTATTACAATATCCATATTTGATATGTGCTTGCTATCAACTCAACTTACATTTGTCTTTAACCTGAAAATTGGACTCAAATTGGTTATTAAAAGAATTTTCTGATTGCTTGATGAAAGCAAATTGAATGACCAATGTAAGCTGTCAGTAGATATGAAAATGTATTTATTTATTACTGCATGATATTTACAATTACTAGTAATAATATGATAGTACTGTATCTTAAGTGTGTGGTTTAAATCCACTGTCAAACAAGTTAACTGAAAAAATATATTTTTATTTTTGAATGAAATTAACAGAAACTATAATCTTGAAATATGATAAATATTCGTAACCTTATGTATAGATACAATGACATTGGATACAGGCTACAAGAGGAAAATGATTGTGGCAGGTGTTTTTTCCAGACACTAAAGGCAGTTTACTAGGTATTGTAGAAAACATCTCTACCACTTTTTATGGTTGGATTTAAGAGGGAGCTATTGCATTCTGCCTTGATTGTGTACCTTGAAAAATACAAAAATCAGTTGTATTTCCTTTCATTCAGTACTCTCAATTGTGACACATGTAACCAAGGAGGTATAAGAGAAATGGAGTTACAACAAGTCAAGTTTCTTTCATTGACACGCGTAGCCGCCACTCAAAAACATGTTGCGTACGTTTTCCTTACATGTGGGCAGACAGAAGCATTCTGCTTCACTCTATAATCACTGGTCACTCTCAGAGGAAGAAAATGTTTTTGTAATTATAATGAATTTTCGCTGTACCCAATAGCAGAAGAATTGGTGAACACACAATCTTCAGACTCGAGGGACATGCGAAAAAACAAAAATGTATGAAATATAGATGAAAATTACTTGACTGGACGTGCTCTGACACTCTTTTGACATAGTTTGTCAAAGATCACCATCATATCTCAAATTTAATTGTCAGGATTGAACGGACAAGTGTCAAAATTGGCATAAAAGAAGGGTATGGTTTCCGACATTTTTGACAAACTACAACTTTGATTCAAGCTTGCCAACGTATTTTCTTACATCATTTTGTTTCACTGGTCAAGCTTACCCATAGGGCCAAAAATCTCTTTGTTTTCCCAAAAAAAAGAGTGAAATTTTTGCAAAATGTTTTCATATATCCAAACTCATCTTCAGCTCTTCCTACGAAGTTAGCGGCTTGGAACATAGATCATCAAAGACACCGAAGCATGTGAACATTCTTTTGTACGTCCTTTGAATACTGGCATCTGATTGAATTAATTATTGCCTGTTGGGACTCCACCTCTGATACCTTGTTGATGTAACACATTCTGTTCGCTGATTTGTGTAAAGGTACTAGTAAGAGTGTAAGAGCCCAAAATTCAAAACTGTTATATCATGAACAAACAAGTGCATAATGCCTTTCAAAAGCCAGACTATACAAACAACTCGTGGGAAATCTGGCGCTATGAAGATATCTGTAATTTTGTAGAAGAGCTTTACTGTTATGCGTTTATTTTTATGCACTTATGTTTAGCTATTGTAGCTCACCTGATCCAAAGGTAAACTTAATTTGGCAGAATCACCTGTATAGGGAAGGAATGCAAAGTTTGTTGTTGTTTTTCAAATGGGTTATGTGGCCACATTGGTGCCTAGACATCGGGCTCCAAGGGCCAAGGCTATGTAAAGTGTGTCTCAAAAATAATTGTGCAAGTCAAAAGCACCCTCTTTGGTAATGAAAAATAAAACATTTTTGTGATGTCATGCTTACATCACCATCAAGGGTATAGTCTTAGCTTTCAAATGCTGTTTGTTCTGTTCTGTTTGCGTGTTTTAATTTTGAGATATGTTTAGTTAACAACAAAAAGGTAAAATCACAAATGTGCCACATTTACTACAATCATTGATAGCATCAGGCGCTCTTCCCGTAAAAGTGACATAATTGTGATTCCACCCTTTTGTTGTTTACAAGATATGGTATCTTGAGATCAAAACAAACAATTTGAATAAAATAACAGCATTTGAGAGCTAAGACTTTGCCGTTGACGTTGATGTAAGCATCATGCCACAAGAGTATTTTCTAGTTGCCGAAGAGGGCGCTTTTTACGTGCACAATTTGAGACGTGTGCAGCATGTCTCAAAAATTGTTCAAGTGAAAAGTGCCCTCTTTGACATTAAGAAAATACTGCTGTGACACATGTTTAAGTCAACATCAATGGCAAAGTCTTAGCTTTCAAATGCCATTTGTTCTGTTCAATTTGCTTGTTTTAATCTCAAGATATGTTGTAAACAAAAGGGTGCAATCACAATTGTGTCACTTATACAAGGGCTGTAGTAAAAGTGGCGCAATTGTGATTTTACCCTTTCGTATTTAAATTTAAACATAGTTCAAGATTAAGACAAGTAAATTGAACAAAACTAATGGTATTTGAAAGCTAAGACTATGCTCTTGACGTTGATATAAGCATCATGTCACAAGACTATTTTCTAATTGCCAAAGAGGGCGGTTTTCACTTGCACAATTTTTTTTAGAGACACTGTACAACTGATGATGTACTGTCTACAGGCACCACAGAGAGGTTGCATGACCTCAGGTGAGCATTGTGCCCCTCTGGCTCTTGTTTAAAAAAAGTTAGAAAACTCCAATTCTCCCTATCGCATATAGCTCTCCGAATCTGAACGTACACGGCGATCTAAGATGACCCATTATTCTTGGGAAATAAACTTCCGGTTTAAGCAAGCATGATACACATTTAATGCTTAAATACTCGTGGATCGTGTCAAAATATTTCTTGTAATCTTGCGAATAGTATTTTTATGCCT
>JZLH01S0127637.1:38879-52852 GCA_001188425.1 Eucidaris tribuloides
AACACGAGAGAAGAATTCTACCAAATAGCGAGCAGGACAGGTTTTAACTTAACCTTGATGTAGCAAAGGACAAATGAAGTAAAATTTTCAAATTTACCTCTTACAAGTTTCATACTGGCTTGGAACTTATATATTAAAAATAAAGATGTAAAATTGGATGGTAAATGATATAGTAGGACTAAAACCAATGTAAACTTGGTCTAACGGTCAAATAAGGTCAAATGTTAATGTCGGGCCAAGATCACATGAACAATTAGCCTTGTTCTTTTGTTACGCACTGCTTTTCGAGTTAAGAAATCCCAGATAACATCCAGGACTTTTAGCCTGCAGACAATGTCATTTATGAGTTTGTTATCCGAGTGGTTCGCTAAATCGGCAAGGCTGGAGGTATACATGACATATCATTATTGAAGAGCTGGCTACTCTAAAATCAGTGCTTGCTTCACAAACACACGTCATATAATCGGCTACAATGCTTAGTATTCCTGATAATCATCAATGTTTATGTGTATCTGTTGTTGTGTGTGTTACTGTATAACTTGTTTTCAAAGAAAGAGATAATTATTTAAAGTATATTTTGTATAACATGCTGAAGATATTACCTGATATCTGTTTTGTTCAGTTCTGAAAAGGAAGCTGTCACTTTATACGTATCAGATCATTACCACCATATAGGGCAGGGTTCGACACTGCACAAGGTCCGAACGGAAATACCCGAGACCCTGTAAAACACTGTCGGACACTGTAAATACACGTGATCGTAAAAAATTCTGATAGCCCATTTAACTGGTCCCGAAGCGTTTGTATATGTATCGAACAATAAGAGGAGGAAAAGCGGCGTCACACGAGCTGATTGATTTAGCTCACGTATTATACGCAAAATAATATCGTAGTTTATTTTTGGAACCCGGAATGAATTGCGCTCAAATAATTAGTTTTGGGTAATACACCGAAAAATACAGTGGGCAATTTGATTTGACCCGCGCACTCACTCTCACTCGGTAATATTTAGCTCCGTATTAGACCAAAAATAATGGAGTTTATTTGACACCGCGAATGAATTTGGCTAATATTTAGTTTGGTAATACAACCGGAAAATAAGTCGGCAAATTTGATTTTGACCCGCGGATATTCAATCTGCGGTAACATTTAGCGCCCGTATTACACCAAAATAATTGTTATAAGTTTTTTTGACCCGCGCAAAAATGAATTGGGGTAATATTTAGTTCCGTAATATCCCAGAAATGAAAGTTGGCAGTTTGAGTTGACCCGTTGACTATTATTTTGCTGATATTTATTCCGTATTACGCCAAAAATAATTGTAAAGTGTATTTTTGACGACCCGCGGAAATGAATTGGGGTATATTTCTAGTCCGGTATTATGCCAGAATAAAAGTAGCCAATTTGATTATTGACCGCGGATATTAATTTCGCTAATACTAGTTTCCGTGTTATGCCAAAAAATATTTGTAAAAAGTTCTATTTTTAACCCGCTGAAATGATTGAGTCGGTAATATTCTAAGTTCCCTTATAGCACAAATAAAAGTCGGCAGTTTGATTTTGACCCGCGCGATTTACATTGGCGGTAATATTTACTCCGTATTAGTCCTTAATAAATAATAGTTAGGAACTTTATTTTTTTGACTTGGCCGCCGCAAATGATCGGCTAATATTTAGTTCAGTAATACACACAAAAATAAAAAGTCGGCAATTTGATTTTGAACCCACGCGGTTTTATTAATTTGCGGTATTGAATTTTAGCCTGGCCCGTATTCACTTGGTCGCCAGACAAAATGAATTGATTATGAGTTGTTGTTTCATTTTTGGTCTTCATTGCAGAATATGATATTGGTGGTAATATTTATTTCGTATTACTCTTCCAAAATAATTTATGTGTGAGACTAGGGTATTTTGACAGCTCGGGGGCCGCGTGATTATGAATTTGGGAGTAAATATTTAGTCTCCGTTCATTACTGTGACCGATGAAATTACAAAGTCGGTTGGCAATTTGCATTTTGACCTAGTCCGGATATATTAATTTCGCCTAATCATACGTTTGTTTGTCTCGTATTATCGTGCGCCGCTTAGGATTTTTTTACTTTTTTTTACAAGATTGAATTATTTGCTAAAGAGTTATTTGTTTTAACTTTTTCTTTTTCTGATTTACCTGCGATTTTAAAATGAATTTGTTGGTTAATTAGTTTCCTTTATTATCGCCTCGCATATACATATTATGTCGTCACAGTTGAATTTTGACGGCCGTGGATATTAATTTGTATTAATATTTTATGGGTTGCCACATAGTTAAGACGTCTATATTCTTTTACACTTTTATTTTTGGTGGTTGGTAATTTATCTTGGAGCTAAAAATATACCGGGGCGTCATTATTAATATCGCGTCTTTTTTGTGGCCAAAACAGAATGTGCCTAGATTCGTTTTATTTCTGGCATAATACGTACGAAGCTTAAATATTCTCTTTTTGTTCCATATTCATTTCCGCGGTCAATAACACAACTCTTTAACAAATTAATTTGGCGTAATACGTACTAATATCTATTGCAATTAATTTATCCGCTCGGTCAAAATCAAACTGCCGACTTTCATTTTTTTCTGTGCATATATTATTAGCGACTAAATCATTACCTTTTTTTTTTTTTTTTTCCAATTCAATTTGCGCGAGGGGAAAAATAAACTCCTAAGCCAATTATTTTTGGTTTGTAATAACGATATCTATATATTAACTGCAATTAATATCGTGTGGTCAAAATTTCATTACTTGCCCGTCTTTATCTTCTGTTCATTACATACGGAACTAAATATTAGCTTTCAAATTCGATTTTTCTCGCGGTCAAAAATTAACTCCTAAACAATTTTTGTGTCGGTAATAATGGAACCTACATTATCTAGTTGTGTTTAATTAATAGTTCGTTTTTTTTTTTTTTTGTTTGTTTTGGTTGTCAAGAACAAATGCCAGACTTTTATTTCTGGCATAATACGGACTAAATATTAGCCGATCATTTTCACCTGGAGGCAAAAGAAACCCAATCAATCTATATTTTTTTGGCCGTCATTTACTCTAGTTGGAACTTATAAGTTTATTGAGCGGAATATTGTGTTTAATTTGGATCCGGGCGCTGTATGTGTGTTTATTGTTTTGGTTTGGATTGGTTGGTGTGGGTTCTAGATGATTTCTAATGTTGTTGCGTGGTGTGTGCATACCGTGTTGTTGTAGATTTTGTTGTGAGCGTTTTTCATTTGCTGGTGGTCAGTATTGTGTGGTGTGTGATGTGTCAGTATAGCTATGTGTTTAGTGATTTCATGGTGCTTGTTGTGTGTTGTCGGCAATTGTTCGATTGTTCCAGTGTGTGTCTGGTGTGTGTGTGTGTGTCAGATGTGTGTAAGTAATTAAGATCTTCTATAAAGTCTTGTTTAGCTCAAAACTTTTGTAAAAATGAATGCTGATTTTTTTTTTGCGAGAATTGAATTCACAAGTTAATTGGATCACCTCACCACTAAGGGTGTATGGAGGGGTATGGTGGTTGGTGAATATTTAACATATCCGTGGTGTTAATAATCAAAGCCTTCTTTGTATTGGTTATTACCTAAATTTCGATTATTCCACTACCTTTATCCAACATGTATATTTAATTATTATTATTATTTGTATTATTATTGATTATTTATTTAGCATTTAATCAATATCATACAGTGCAATTACTTAATATATCATTCTCAAGATTCTATTAGTCTATAGTAGTAGTAGTGGTAGTAGTTATCAATAAAATCATCACTTCATAGTTTAATAAACTAAATTTATTTTTTTAATATTTATTTTTATTAATTATATCTGTAATAAGGTGAGTAAGTACTATATAATTATTTAACTTCGAGAATTTATATTAAATATCTTTGTGTAAGTTTATTAATTATCATTAATCAACTTATTTTTCTTTCACTCTACAATTTAATTCTCTTAGTTAAGCTAATATTTGCTATATAATAGCAGATTAAAGATAGTAGTGGAAACGCTTAGTAGTAGATAAGTATGTACTTGTACTAAAGGCTTATTAGGCTAGTAGTTAGGCAGTTAGTGCAGATAAATGAGCTAATTAGTAGTAAAGTAAGATGATTAGTAGTATAGTAGTTATATTTTAGGTCATTTTATACTGTAATTATTGTCTACTAAATTTTAATAATAAAATAACTCAATAGTAGTATATTGATAAGCATATAATAATATTATTAATAACTTTTTAATAAAATATTATTAAATCTTATATTAGATTACTTATTAGCTGTACATATATGTAATAATTGTATTGTTAAAATCACGATTAAGTATTCATTTATAAATGAATGAGTCAGTTTAGCTAAATTATCAGGTTATATTGAGTAGTCTTAAGATTTTTATTATGCTCATGTGGGCATGATAGGGAAGCATTGTCATTAATATTATTAATATAATATTATTATGCGTTGTTATATTTTTTATAATTAATTAATTATGTTTTTGTTAATATTATTATTTTGGGCCAGTAAATTTATGTTATATGGTTCATGAGTCCAGTAAAATAACCTGAAAAATCTGACTACATCCTGTTCTCGTATATGTGTTTTCTAAGGTTCGAGTATCAAACATGATTATATGTTATTTAATAAAAAGTTTAGTTGTTGTAGTTAGTAACCTTACTTATATTATAAAGTATGTATAAGGAGTATGTTGTAGTCGTTATTGAGATTTTAGGGATATTAAATATAACTATTAAGTGATTTTCCCAGTTTTTAAAATTATTGTTTTCATTGTTTGTGTAGTAGTAGTTAGGCTGATGAGTAGCTACTTCCTCTTTAGCCGTAGCTATTTCTGCTATCTGCAATAAGATTTATCGCCCTATCATTCGCAAAAAGATTATTGTGTATACATCTTTGTAATGCAGTGAATAATAAGTATTTGTCAGGCACTTGACTACAAGTGGTCAAATCGTGGTCTATGAGTGTGCTACGTGGATAAGATCTGTTACATTGAAGAGTGTATTAAAAGTAGGGTTTACTAATATGAAATATATGTGATTGACTTTGAACACTTTGGCAAATAGTGACAATTCTCATCAAGTAGAATTAGTGAGAGGGTTAAAATTAAGATGTTTGCGCCTAGGTCCCTACATGACCTGATATATAGTGTTAATATACAATGCGTAAGTCGAGACACAGTCCGAATTTGCAGCGAATGCAAATTATTCAGCTTTGGTCTGTATGCTGCGTTTAATTGTCATTTACATTATGTCGCATCAAAATGTTAAAGGTGAGTAATACATCATTGTATTCAATCGTTCACTCGAAAGACACGGAATATGCAAGCAAAATCGCAGACAAGCCGCTTCGATGTCTATTCATGTTTTGCTATTGCCATGTTTCAGTTTGCACATAAATTCATTTTTGCTGGCTTACTCCTTATCCAGACCTGTAACAAAGTCTCACTGTTTTGTTGATGTTTTTTAGCGAGGAAATGTGAGAAGAAACGTACATTTACAAATTACAGTGGCAACGGCCAGTATTCGTGAAAAAACTACCAGAACCACAATTTATTAAAATATCCATATTTGATAATGTGCTTGCTATTCAACTCAACTTACATTTGTCTTAACCGCTGAAAATTGGACTCAAATGTTATTAAAAGAATTTTCTGATTGCTTGATGAAAGCAAAATTGAATGATCCAATTGTAAGCTGTCAGTGAAATATGAAAACTGTAATTTATTTATTACTGCATGATATTTACAGATTACTAGCTAATAATATGATTAGTACTGTATCTTACGTGTGTGGTTTAAATCCACTGTCAAACAAGTTAACTGAAAAAGTAATATTTTTATTTTTGAATGACAATTAACAGCAACTATAATCTTGAAATATGATAATTCGTAACGCTTATGTATGAGATACAGCCAATTACGCCCAGTGATACAGGCACTAGCAAGAGGAAAATGATCAATGTGGGCTAAGGGCTGTATAGTTGTCGCAGACTCATACTAACAAGGCAAGATTTATATAGAATTAATTGCAGTATGGACCTGAGTTTATAAACATCTCTAACACTTTTTTATGTATAGAAATTGTAAGAGGGAGCTAATTGCATTCTGCAAAACTTGATTGTGTAACCTCTGAAAAATAGCCAGGAATAATTCACCGCTTGCAAGTATTCTGCCAAATATCATTGTCAGTACTTCCTCAATTTGTGAACAAACTTAAACTCTATCATTTGTAACTCAAGGAGGGGTCATATAGAGAATTGATGGATGTTTAACAGTGACCAAGTCAGTTTTTTTTCATTTGAATCATGTCTTACAGCGTACCGCAACTGTCATTAAGAGTATGTTGCTGTAGTAATTATTTCGTACTTTAGCATTCGTGTTCACCACAAAAACAACATGACTTCACTAACCTAGGAGGATAGGAGACGCACTACAGAGTAGCACTCTTCATCTCAGAGCAATGGAATAGAAAATTTGTATTAGATTAAAATGAGATTAATAATCATCAGAGTTTAAAAGTTGGTGCACGTCTGTTATAGCTGCCGCGGGAAACGAGGCTAGGCCTTCAGTGATAGATTCTAGAGATAAACCATCCACACTACAAATTATTAAATCAGTAACACTCGAGGGGATTAAACTGTCTACCTGCTGCCGTGCGCCGACCGGTGGCGAAAAAACAAAAATCGTACTGAACAAATTTTTGTACTGTAATGCGACTGAAAGAGCGGTGACGCGCTTAGACTCGCAGATGCGAATTGTTACCTTACCATAACATGTTGCGCACTATGCAATGCTTCTTTGAACACTAGTCTGGTACCTCGCAATAACAGATCACCCAAATCATGCACTCCTCGCGATAATCGTACTTGTTGGGAATTGTAGCTCCTGAAAATGATATGTCAACAGATCTATTGGGCCGCCAGACATATAAAAGCAACAGCCGTATATTGTACTGGGTGGTACTTCTTAAAGCGTAATTTGACATCTCCTCTGATCCTAAAATTCGGTCTAATAGCGGCACAAACCTCTGACTGGCATTACGTCTTTTTGTCGAACCGCTAGACATAAAATTCTTTGTTTATATACATAAATTCATATCTATGTATAACGTACACAATATCATTTGGTGGTTGTTTCAAAAACTTTTTGGGTGGCGAAATGGGGGTAAATTGAGAAGTAGCTAAGAGTCTCTTGGTCTAAAAACGACTAAATTAACTCTACTGAAAACTTATCTCATACTACAATGCAGGAAAACAATAATGTATAAAACTAGTGATAGAAATAATACTAATCATAATACGACTACTACATAAAAATCCTACATCTTGGTCTTATAACTATTGAATACTCAGAAAAAAATAATGAAATAATGTAAAATATATTTATGTACTGAATAATTGATATTATCAATACAAATAATAAATCAGCAGACTTAACTTAACTACTAATCATATCTCAAAATCAAGTCTCATTATTTAAAAACATATGAAAGCATTAGGTTAGTATTGAACATGATGAATATAACTTAATGAATATGAGTACTAAACTACTACTAAAATAAGCTAACAGAATTGAAACATTCATTCTCTTATTGATACAGTAATACTACTGTATATAACTTATTGAATTTAAATCATTGCAAGTGATATTAATGCAAATTTAATAATTATTGCCAATATGTTATGGAAAGTAAACATCTGAATAAGATCTCATAATAATTATCACTTAATAATGCTTATTAATATACTACTTCAATGTATAATACAATTATTAAAAGTATAATTATAATACTAATGATTACTATCTATTACATACTAAAATTTACGTATATTTACTGTTGATTGTAACTACATACATTCTTGGGCGTTAGCTAACTGATGGTGCTGATTGAGTAAGACTATCTACTAGCTTAAGGCTTAGTGTGAGCAGCAACTCCAATCAAAACTGATTATTAGATACTTCACATTGAAACTAATGACTAACTAGTGCATAACTATAAGCCTATTTATCAAAAGAATCCAAGTAACTTAAAACTTACAAAACACGACATCTCACGTCGAGGTGAAATACATGTGGCGCTATTAATATCAATAATAGATAATTACATGTAATTTATATGATTAATGAGCAATGTACAGTCATTAATACCTTAATATGTTACTGACTTCTTTAATTTATCTATTGACAACTATACTTTAAAATAAAAGGTTAATAGCTAATTATTTAAGCTACACAATCACTAATCTTATAACTTACTATCCAAAGGACTTGAACTATAACAATTTAAGGCAGAATAAAGTCAATACCTGATGTATAATTAAAGATAAATGAAGGTGAGTATAGGAAATAGAATGCAAAGATTGTATTGATTGTTCATTATATTTCATCATAAATGGATAAATAATAATACATATAAACGATGTGGTGACTCAACTAATTGTGGATTTGTTGCCTAGTATGAGATACATCGGTCGAGCTCACAAAGTAGGTACGAGTAACAAAGTAGAAACAAGCGCCATGTAAACCGTCGTGTCATCAAAATAAGTGTGCAACGTCAAAAACACCCTCTTTGGTACATGAAAAATAAAAAAAAACATTTTTTGATGTCATGCTTAATCAGCCGATCAACGGGTATAGTCTTAGCTCAAATGCTGTTTGTTCTGTTGTGTTTGCTTGTTTTAATTTGAGATGTGTTTTAGTTAACAACAAAAAGATAAAATCCACATTATAGTGGCCACTACTACAATCATCTGATAGCATCAGCCCTCTCTTCCCGTAAAAGTGACACAATTGTTGGATTCCACCCTTTTTTTTGTTTACGAAGATATGGTACTTGAAGATCAAAAAAAACAATTGATAAAATAACAAGGGCATGTTGAAGAGCTAAGACTTTGCCTTGACTTGATGTCATCATGGCACGCAGTATTCTCTAGTTGCCGAAGAGGGCGGCTTTTAAGCGAAGCAGCAATTTTTTGAGACGTGCGCTGCAGCATGCTCAAAAATTGTTCACAGTGAAAAGTGCCCTCTTTGCACATTAAAGAAATACTCGCTGTGACACATGTTTGAAGTTCAACATCAATGGCAAATTCTTACTTTCAATCGCCATTTGTTCTGTACAATTGCTTGTTGTTTATCTGCAAGATATGATTGTAGAACAAAAGCGGTCGGCAATCACAATTGTGTCACTTATACAAGGGCTGTTAGTAAAAAGTGGCCCGCAATTGTGATTTTACCCTTGTTCGTATTAAATTTAACACACTAATTCAAGATTATAGCACAAGTAAATTGAACAAACTAGATGGTATTGAAGCTACAACTATGCCTCATTGACGGTTGATATATAGCATATGTCACGGAACCCTATTCTAATTGCCAAAGAGGTGCGGTTTTCACTCTGCACAATTTTTCTTTTAGCAAGACACTGTACAACTGATGATGTAACTGGTCTTACAGGCACACAGAGAGTTGCATTAGACCTCGAAGGTGGAGCATTGTGCCCTCTGGCTCTTGTTTAAAAAAAAGTTAGAAAACTACCAATTCTCCCTTCGCTATAGCTTCCGAATCTGAGACGTAAAGCGGCGCTCTAATTTTTTGACACCCGGCTACGTATTATTTTGGGAAATAACACCTTTCCGTTTAAGCAAGCATGATACACATTTAATGCTTAAATACCGTGATCCGTGTCAAATATTTCTTGTAATCTTTGGCGAAATACAGTATTTTTAATGGCCTCCGCAAACGAAGTTGCCGAGGCATTAATGTTTTCCGGGTTGTCCGTCCGTTCGTACGTGATCTTGCCGTGTACCGTGGAGTGTGGTCCGTTACCCGGAGTCTCGTCTACCACCCCCTACCACGCGATAGACTCTGATGAACGCGTCGGGTTTCATGTAACTGGGATCAAGTATGTATCTATGAAGCAACAATGACTGATTAAGATTTTGGGGTTGAAAGGTCAAAAGGTCAAAGGTCACCCCGTGGCCCTAAATATGTCATGACGTTGGGCATCGTTACCCCGCGATAACTTTTGAAGAAAGTTGGATTTTGATGTAACTTGGGTCGAAGTATGTGTTATGACACAACAATGAACTGATAAGATTTGGAGGTCAAACAGGTCAAAAGGTACCGGCTCAAAATACTGTCTGACGTGAGGCTCGTACCCCCCTGATGAACTTTTGAATCGAAGTTGGATTTTTGCGAATGTAACGGGTGAACGTACTCTATCTATGACGGCAACAATCGACTGATAAAAGAATTTTGGAGTTGAAAAGGTACAAAGGTCACCAGGGCTTAAATATGCTGACTTCGAGGATCCGTTACCCCCGCGATAATTGTGAATGGCCTGTTGGGATTTTGAGTAACCTTGTTGTGAAGTATGTACTTATGATGCAACAATGAACTGATAAGATTTTTGGGGTTGAAACGGTCAAAGGTCACAAGGGCCTAAACATGTCTGATATTCGCTCGTTACCAGATAACTTAAGAAGGCATGTTGGATTTGAATGTAACTGTGGTGAAGTTATGTATATATGGCACCAATGAACTGAATATTTTGGAGTTGAAAGGTCAAAGGTCACAAGCGAGTGATAGATCGTCTGATATTGATTTGGGTTCATTACCATGATAACTTAAGAATGGCTGGTCCGATTTTGATGTTACTTGGGTGAAGTATGTATTATAAGGTACCAATAAAACAATCAGATTTCAGGGTTCAAAGGTCCAAGGTCACAAGGCTCCATACTTAGTGTCTTAAAGTTTACCACAATAACATGAGAACAGCTTATCAGATATTGATGTAACTTGGGTGAAGTAAGTGTTATAATGTACCAATGAACTGATCATAGTTTGGGGTTTAAGGGTCAAAGGTCACGAGGACCCATACTTGATATCTTTACCACGATAACTTGAGAAAGGCTTATTGAATATTGATGTAATTTGGGTAAAGTATGTATTATAGGGCATAGATGAGATTTCAGAGTTGAACGGTCAAAGGTTACGATGCCCCGTACATTCAAAGTTTGGAATTGGACAGTGGAGTGGAGGCATACCCCATCGGCTGCGTGCAGCCGAATTGCTCTAGTTTTTTTCAAGTCCTTCGTTCATGTAACAACCCTTCCATTTAGGCCATTAGGGAGCTTTCGATTCACGACGGTAAGCAAAGAGTACGGCGAGTTCAACCGACCATGACCGTCCTCGCGCACAATTACCGTCTTGATTTTTAAGCGCTTTCGATTTGAGGACGGGGACGTACGCGGATTAGTGCATGAAGTGCAAATGAACGCCTTGCAGATTATGACGTCATAACGAAATCATCAAGCGATGTGAATATTAAACATGACATCTTGACATTGAAAGAAAGAAGGGAAAAGCAAGATGCAAAGAGACAGGAAAGACAGATAGAAAGAAAGAGAATAAAAAAGATAGAAAGTAAGAAAGACAGAAAGGAAGGAAGGAAGGAAAGAAGAAAGAAATTGAAGACAGAAAGGAAGGAAAGACAGACAAGACGGAAAGACAGGAAGGAAAGTAAGATGGAAAGAAAGACAGAAAAGACAGAAAATAAGGAAAGACAAATGAAAGTAAGATGGAAAGAAAGTCAGAAAAGACAGAAAGAAAGGAAGGAAAGACAGAAAGGAAAGTAAGATGGAAAGAAAGACAGAAAGAAAGGAAAGTAAGATGGAAAGAAAGTCAGAAAAGACGGAAAGAAAGGAAAGACAGACAGATAGAAAGAATGCAGGGAAAGATAGTAAGAAAATAAGATAGAAAGAAAGAAAGGAAAGACAGATAGAAAGAAAGGAAGGACAGAGAGCCAAAGAAAGTCAGATAGAAAGAATGCACGGAAAGACAGATAGTAAGAAAGCAAGATAGAAAGAAAGAAAGAAAGGAAAGACAGATAGAAAGGAAGGACAGAGAGTCAAAATGAGACAGATAGAAAGAAACGAAAGACAAACAGAAACAAAGGAAAGACAGACAGATAGAAAGAATGCACGGAAAGACAGATAGTAAGAAAGCAAGATAGAAAGAAAGAAAGAAAGGAAAGACAGATAGAAAGGAAGGACAGAGAGCCAAAATGAGACAGATAGAAAGAAACGAAAAACAAACAGAAACAAAGGAAAGACAGATAGAAAGAATGCACGGAAAGACAGATAGTAAGAAAGCAAGATAGAAAGAAAGAAAGAAAGGAAAGACAGATAGAAAGAAAGGAAGGACAGAGAGCCAAAGTAAGACAGATAGAAAGAAACGAAAAACAAACAGAAACAAAGGAAAGACAGACAGAAAGGAAGGATCGAAGGACAGGTAGTAAGAAAGAAAGAAAGAAAGACAGACAGAAAGAAAAAAGGAAGACAGGTAAAATGAAAGAGGAAATGAAGAGAAACAAAACTGACTGTATACTATGCTGCTTACACGCCATGCTCAAACGCGCTCTAAATACGCAATACATGTGTATACGTCTCTACCGTTGTCTTTACAGAACGAACGCTAATTTGCCCGAGAACGGTTGTCTTCTAGCAGGGGACGGTAAGTTTTGCGGCTTCGCGCATGCGCAGATCGATTGCACGCTCGAACCCGCCGTCCTCTTTGCTTACCGTCGCGAATCGAAAGCTCCCTATTAACGGAGCCACAGGCAGTCCTCACACACCGGTGTTCACGTTCCGACTCGGTGTGTGCGTGGTCGCATTTCTCTCTCACGGGGTAAACATTCGCGGCTTTCCTGGTGAGAGTTTTGAGTTCATTCCTTCGTTTACCGGTCGTAGGAACATTTCTTTTACTAAGAAAGTTCTTTAATTGCAACACAGACATTTTCCAAAATTGTTCATCAGGTTAATCCATGTTTGCTCGGGTATAAGATATTGATATTACGAATTTGACATGTTTTGTGCGTTTGACTGTACGATTTACCGGAACCGGAAGTACACATCCCAAGAGCGATCGATCAGATATCGGTATCGCGAGGTAATATCACTTGATATCGGCTATATGCGATATGGAGAATTGGAAAGATATGACAGTCTTGTTGATGTACATATCTAAGATACATTTTATGTCTAAGGCACCCTCTCTTTCACACTTTTTGTACAAACACTCTTCACAGTTTCTGAGTTTAAAGGCGGCCCTCTGTCATGATAGAATTAAAAACGCCCTCTTTTGACTAAAATCATGAAAAGGATGCACTAATGACACCCATAATGCAATGGAAACAGCCATGACAGTGTGGAAAAAATACATTTGTTTTCCTCTCACAATCTGTACACTATGACACTGCAACAATCCATGTTCATGAATATGTGCCTGTATTCCAGGACTAGTTGACATCCTTTCTGTGGTTGAGTTGACCCTTGACAGTGGGCCTTTAAGGTGGAATGTTTCATATCTTGTGGGTTTGGGAAGAAATGTCAAATGAATTTAGAAATTCTAGGAATTGCAGTATAAGCCTGTGTATGTGTGTCACATTAAAATCACTGTTCCATCTTGTTTGTGTGAAATAATGAAATGGATTACTAGTAAAAGTGTGTGATGCGTATCTCAATGCTACAATTCTAAAATGTATTTAAATTAGTTCAGTATCAGTTTCATCATATCAATTAAAGTTTGACAGTGTAAAGTGTAAAAGTCATGTCAGATAATATCTTTACATATATGTGCAATTGTTTTGTATTCACAAAGCAACTCTTGAATGAAATTACAAAAAGATGTTGTGATTTACCATCTTTTGATTTTGTTTTTTCTTTGATTACTGTATTTTGTGATTGATTGATTGATTGATTGATTGATTGATTGATTGATTGATTGATTGATTGATTGATTGATTGCATTACTTAGATTGGATTAATAAGATTGATTGACTGATTGATTTTGCTCAGGTTTTTATGCCTGGGATCAGTATAATTTCTCAAGGACAAATATGATTTTAATTTTCCAACCCCCCCCCAAAAAAAAAAACAACAACAA
>JZLH01S0127648.1:17401-28074 GCA_001188425.1 Eucidaris tribuloides
AGTTCTAAAGAAGCCTTGATCCTCTCAAGACCAACCTGGCGAGTGTATGATGAGATCGTTTCTTTGTCCGGTGGATTTAGCTACCAAATCAAATTAGCGAATGATGAGCCATTTTGAGCAATTGCACCATTTAGAAGAATTGGTATTGTATTGTTGTCGTAGAATCGTATCTTTGTGATGTAAGTTATATACTCTAAATTTGTCTCCTTTTTATCTTCAATAGACAACCTACTTATAATTGATGACAATGATTTTATGGGATATGTTTAGCCTTTTGTACTTTCCCAAGGTGCATGTAGCTGTACAAGTAAGTAATACCAGTTATAAAGTAATATACTTTAAAGAATAAATGTGAATGTCTTCAGAAGGTAGCCTGAATTATTCCACTTATGAACAAGCTTGTCAATTACAAATTGATGCTATTCCGTGTGACATGGTTGAATTTGGTTTTGAGTGTAATACTGTAAGCTGAATCATCTTGGTTAGTTTCTAATTTAAAACTTAAATCTTCTATGTTGATGTACATAATATAGTCAAAATTGGCACTACTGTTCGACAAAAATTAAATAAGTGGATAAAAGATCAATTTCAAACGTAATCGGGTACATGTATATGTTTCAGAACTGCAATTTCAAAGTTACTGAGTGAATTTATCAGTTAATACATGCCAGGATTTGATTAGGAGTTTGGATCCATTATAATTTCCCCAAGAGTGAAAAACAAAACATCAAACTGTACATTATTTAAATGTAGACATTGCAAAATATTCACATGCAAACATTTACATGATACAGAAATAAAGGCATTATCAATGATGATATCATTTTATCAACAATATTATCTTTGTGATACTTTTGTTTTATTGGTGTTAAGTGAACACTGTAAATATCATAAAATATGTTTGTGTATCAAGTGAAAAAAATCAATAAACAAGAAATTTGTGACATATTCTAATAACTCTGTTTGAAAATATGGATAACAGACAAGGTGAGAAAATAACAATACTCAGCGGTTCATAACTAATGACTAATATCACATGTACATGTACGGATTCAGTATTGAAACTGACCTTGAAATCTGAATTCACAGCACAGATGTTTTCTCCACCCATGCATTCATTATTAAAGGATTATCTGAAACATAGACACCCAATAGAAATGAGTCAAATTTGACCCAATCCCATCGATCTATATTCCTTAAACAATGTGGACGGTATGAATGGCCTAAAAGGAATCTTATAATTCCAGTGGATAATGCTCAAAGTCCGATGATCATCTACATGTATTGTTCTGTATCTCACATGTGTTTATTATTGTCACATCCAATTTATACTTCATTTTCTGACGAGATCTAACCATTTATACAAGTAGAATAATTTAGCACTCATGCTAGTGAATAGCCACACCCACACCCTTGTATAGTATGCACACACACTCACACGCAGACACACGCACAATCACGTGCACATGCAGACACACATTCACACACTGTACACACACACATACACACACACACACACACACACACACACACACATAACCAAAAACCAAATAAACTTCACGTCAAAATTTATAATGCATAATACCAGAGTATACTCTTAGTCTCTTACTGGATAAATAATGTATAAATTAAAATACATTCAATATTTTTATTTAACCCGTTGCCTCCGAGATTCTGAAAGTACCATAGAGTTAACACATGCCACATCCGGTTCCCGTAACCAACGGGTTAACTTCGACCACCGATTGAATTTTACTGTAGTTTGTGGAGTAAGAACAGTAAATTAACCCTAAATTTACATTTTAAATATTCTACAGGGGTATTTTCAGCTTAAATAAAGTATTAAACCCTCTTCATCATTCTTTAGATAGTCTATATACTGTTGAAGTGTTATCGTTGAAAGTTCTGATAAATATTTCACAGCAAGTAATTATAAAAATGTTTCGAAATTATAACTTAATGAAACCATTTGATGTAGTGTAGCATACAGACTTCATATTGATATATTTAGTACTTTGTGTCCATGCCTTCATACGTTGCTGACAATAAATGCACATGTAGCATTGAAAAATAGAAATAGCACAAACACAGAAAATGTGTTGATCCCTCACCCCATTTCTGACAAACTCATAAACTTATGATGTCCTGTGGAGTATGATTTGTTTTCATAGTATCTAGTGTCGCATGTTCGAGTAGGTCAGAAGAGGAAATGTTTACCGATATTCTAAACAAAGAGAGGATCATCTCTGTCAGTTAGACTTATTGATGGGCTGTAATTTCATTTGAAATGTGGAACTGTGGAGAATGCAGTGGCCGAGAGGACTGTAAACGTAGAATATGTACCCACAAATCACACGTTTGTCTACACTGGTACATGGACAAATAAGGAAGAATGCAGTGACCGTGTGTGCATGTGCGCAGTTACACACACCATCACAAACACACACCCACACACACACACCCCCCCCACACACACACACACACACACACACACACCACAAGCAAGGACACACCCCACCCACACCCACGACACACATAAACAGCGACCAGCGACACCACACAACCACACCAGCCCGCACCACAAAAACAGCACCACAGGGCACACGCCACCCAACACACGACAGTAACAGCACGACAAAGATAACACACGCCACACAAAGAGAAGAGACACATTAAGACACATACACATAACCCTGCATGCAAACATGTGCCTAACACAAAATGGACATATCTCCTGGGATCGCATACAGATTTGCAAATTCAGGAGCTTTTCGTTAATATTTCATTAATTCTTGATAATTAAATTTAACAAGCCCTACAAGTGTCCATTATTTGTTTGACAAGCATCTTCATTTAATTGCCAAAATCTTTTTTTTTTTTAATCTATTACAATCATAGTTCCATTTACCCCTTGGGGACGACAGGCTTGTACAGAAGCCCAGTACATTGCACACTCAAGAGACGACAGGCTTCTACAGAAGCCCATAAAATATGACAAAAATTTCGGTCAAACACTGGATCAACGGTAAAGTTTCATTACTTAATGCGTCTGTCCCCGAAATTACACATTTTTGACTAGTATAAAATAAGAAAATAAATACTTTGAGAGGAATTTTATCAGAATACATGGGTTTATATTCCCTTCAAAGTCAAACATGAGCAAATCACGTCGTCTCTCAATGAACAACAGTGCTGTATAGCATCGAGCCCAAGGGGTTAAGCACCACATTTGTATTTATCATCTACACATAAACAAACCAAATACAAAATACATAAAACATATATATAAAACAAACAAAAAATTGGCAAGAGTCATGCACAGTTGTTCATATATTAATTGAAGAATAATGATGAATTTAGGAAAAGGAGGTAAATGTTCACTATCTTGATGGTTAAATCATACAGGAAGAGCACCCTCTTGTGTTCAAAGCTGTGCAACAAAGTAACTTGCAAAGGGGTAAAATGACTTGGGAGACTATAAAGGACTGACAAATGAAAGAGGGATGACATGTGGGACAGGTATTACTGAAAGTGTGCTTAAGTGTGTTTGTTCACCAATGTCTTTTTTCTATCTGTGTGTAGGTGTGTGAATGTGTGTGCATGTGCATGTGTGGGTTCGAAAAGATAATTTCATGCTATAAACTAGTGAAAATGTATTTCTGACTTTCGTATGATGTGAAGATTTATGTGAATCTTTACATTATTATGTTTTCTAATCTGAAGAAAATGACTAAACTCGGGACAACGGGGGGTGGGCACTGTTATTACCAGGCGTACACCATGCGCAGGTGAAAAAACACATTAAAAGGGTTGTTTTCACAGTCGGGTGAGGTACGTTCTTACAGTGAATAGGGTATCAAAATCGCCAAAATCAGGAAAAAAGGGTATACTTTCAACAGAAGGTTTACGTTAAAAGGGTATCTTTTCAGACTTGAATATGTGTTGAGGGTCCAATTTGGAAGTCTATACACACGCATGGTGTACACTATGTAATGACAGTGCCCCCCCTCCCCCCCCCCCCCGTGGGGATGACAGAGTGACAGACTTACCTGATTTGACTCTGTACTCCACAAGCACGGTGTTGGGGGTGGGGTCCACGTCAGCAAGATTCCAAGTCACGTTGATGTGAGTCGTTCCGGTTCCACTAGTTTTGGGTGCTGGAGGCTTGGCAGGTTCTAGGAGGAATCACACAGGTCAAGAGGTCAAGGTTAAAGGCTGTGTTTTTGTTTTTTTTATTAGCACATCACACCGTTTTTGCTAAAATTTGATCCAACTAAAATGCAGTGTTCAAAATTTGGGATGTAAAGTATAAATGTGTCCTGTCACCATGATAACCTGATAAAGTTGCACATCTTCTATAACATGAAAATAGAAAGAAAATTACTGTCAGTGCAAACTATGAATATCTAAACTTTTGCGAAGTGTGAATGTCAGACAAGCTTTGATTTTTGAAGACATTTCACTTCCATATCTTCCATCCCAATTACAATATTTAGCACTTTCCTTAAAGGTATTGGCTAACATTTACCACAGTTAAAAAAATTCTGAGCTACATGATTCCCCATGCTACCATTGTCTTTGATAAGGTCTAAAAATGACGCCCTGAAAAAATTGTACTTCAAACTGATTACTTAGTGCTTTAAAAAAGTGAAAATCGTAAGTTGATCGGATTCACCTGCCCATTTTCTCCCACAGACTTACTTTGTGTACACCTACGCTATTTAAACTCGCCCTGAGTTTTAATTGTTTATTCATGCATAACTTGCTATTGGCAGTGTAACTTTCCAAACTTTTTTATTCTAGGGTGTTTATTTGTCCATATGAACACTACTATGTAGTTCAGATATCAAAATTTGACAATTTTTTTAAAATTGAAGCTCCACAATGTTAGCCTATCACTTAAAGTTTGGGATGTGCAACTTTATTAGGGTTCCATGGTGACGGGTCACAAATGATACATCACTTGACATTGGGCTGTTGCTCAAGTTGTATTTTGTAACGGTGCTAGGTTTCAGACACTGGATGTAGCTATTACCTACAAATTTGGAATTTGGTAGAGTCCAAACATAGCAAAAGATTGCTTGACAACCGTCTAACTGCACTGGTGTGAGTTTTTGACATTGTAAACTTTGATAGGCAAGTATTCAGTTTTCACTACATGATACACATATCACGTCTGGCAGTCTGAATAGCTTCATGGTTATGTAAACTTCAAATTTAGTGAGAGACGTTACATCAGTGCGCAATGTTTGATTTTTATCAGCGCACATTTTCATAAAACTGGACTTTCAGCCCCAAGGCTCTTGTGAGAGGTGAGAATTTATGTGAATCTTTACATTATAAATGATTTAGTTTAGTTAGTCATTTGATTTTGGGGTGTGCAAAGCATGGACAAATTTAACTGAAGGTCAAGGACTTCATTACATGCTCAAATACAGGGTTCCCAGCATTTCAAGAAAAGAAAATTCCCTGATTTGTCCCTGATGAAGTCTCAAAATTCCATGATAATTATTTCAATTCATTTCCTGTTTCACATGTTTTCTATGTTGTTGCAGTGAACTATTCGTAGTATAAAACACTGTAATGTAAAACTAATTAGTATTAATGGCATGTAATGGCCTCCTTTGGACCAATCAAATTTCCTGATTAAAAAGTAAAATAATTTTCCCTGATTTCCCTGATGGGCTGGGAACTCGAAATAAGTGGCACACTTATTAGGTTTTCATTTTCAGACACCTTTTTGGAATGTCAAAAATGTCCCAAATCAATTTGATAGTCATTTTATCAATCAAATTTGTCAACTGTCAGATATTCTGTATAATTTTTCATACAATTTTCACTAAATATTCAATCAACTGATCGCGTCACGCCCATGATATTTATGATGCAAATTTCTTTGTTTTATGGCATCCATTTAAGTATCAATGAAGGTTGTATTTCTGGACAGGGTTGAGTACCCGGACACCACGGCGTTAGAACGGCGCTTGTATCGCATCGGGGAATTATCACCCAAGAAGCTAAACAGAAACCGTGGACGGCAGCATCCTATTCCTGCCCATAAATCTCGATTTTTCATGAAAAATAGCTACACTGACGTATTGAAAATTAACGTTTTTTCGCAACATAATCCAGAATAAACTTATAAAATCGTAGTGTCTGGTTTACTCAACTGCCCCACCCTATTTCCGGTTTACAGCTGTTCGCGATCTAAAGAAATACATAGAGAAGAAATCTCATCTTTTTGTTCGACACTTGGACGCGCCCCAGCTATGGAGGATAAAGGCAATGTCTCGTTTTCAAACGAACCAGCTATACAGGTGGTCCAGATAAGAATCTACACTTACATTGTTAATTTCTTCAACATCATGAGGCAAAATGCCATTAGTGTCATTTCATTTGTAGAACACTCTCTTTCCGACAAAATGATTACCACATGATTGATTGTTGTAAGACTGTTGGATCGTGGGGCCATTTTTTCTGATGCAGTGTCAATTTCCGAAATTTGCTCTTTCTCAACTCCTGCGATGCCTCGAAGCACTGACATATTCTCACGTTACGGCGTGCCATAGAATAAGCTGGAGAAGACCCCAGAATGCCTCGGCTTTGATACTGAAGACAAGTAACAATGGTAATGGCTTACATTGTCATGCGCGCTTGCTCAGTCTAATGGCACATCGTATTGCGAGAAATTTTGTGTTGCTAATGATCGCTGGAGTTGAAAAAATAGCAAATTTCGGAAATGACGATTGCCTCAGAAAAATAAACCGTAGGAGAGCCTGATCAGGTTTTGTCACGCGACGGACATTTAACAAATTACGAAAGTTTAAAGCTTGTAAGCATTTAGTAGTGAGAATTTGTCAATTTGTTGTATGTTCATTGTGAGAGTTGCATTGAAATTGTTAAATGTTTATGGACATCTTGTTGCGCATGGTTACCTACAAAGATAGAATCCCATTAAATATTCAAGCACGACGGACAGGAAGCAGAAATTGGTTTCTACACTTGCCAAATGATCTTTTGTTGTTTCTATCTAAACGAAACAACACTGACAATTTCTTTCATTGGCAGATGTTACGTCTAATAAGCTGACTTCCCTGACATACATGTATGTAATTTTGTCCAAGTTGTACTTTTAGCAAGAAGCGACAAGCAAGTTTGTCACAGACGGATATTTCCAAGTGTCAAACGGACGGCACATTTGCTACGGGATTTGTCGCACAGATGGGCCATTATCCCAATTAAAATTGATATTTTCAGCCAGCTTCCAGTACTCGTATCTCTAATAAACTTAGAAAAATGAAACAAACTAGAAATTTTGTATGTGCAAAGGACAGACGGATGCCCCTGCTATATTGCAGTCAGTAAGCATTTCTTATTGAGTGTGTGAAACCAATTTTGGATCGGGCTGTGACCTTTGACCTTTGACTGCAGATCGCAACTAAATGACTGATGTATTTTAGTTTCACTATCCTAATACGCAATCCTTTTTTTATCTGTTTGAATATTTATCAATTATCACCAAAAACCAATTGCATATATAATGAGCTGGACCTTTTGACCTTTGACTTCGCAGACATACAAATTCAAACTGATCTGTATTGTTAGTGTCGCCTACCTATATAGCCAAAAATTTTCAAATTCCACAAATATTTATTAAGGTTATCATCTGGAAACGCAACGCTCATGTAAATGAGCTATGACTATTGACCTTGTGACGTTGTGGACGTCGAATTTGTAACTTAACATGTTTTTTTTTAATGTGATCTAACCTACACATCGCAAAAAAAATTCAAAATCCGTCCAGTATTTTTTAAGGTTATCGTGCGGAACGCAATTAGGTGGATGAAGGGAGAGGACGGATGGATCAGGTGCAACGCTTAATGCCCCCTCAGGATTTCGTCCGCGGGGGCAATAAAAATACTCGTGTGTGAGTGTGTGTTGGGGAGGGGTTATGTGGGGGTTATTTATGAATTAAATACATATTTTTGGATTTATGTGCTGAATATCTCCCAAACTGATAAACTACATTTAGCCAAATCATACTGAATTAGACAATCCATCTACATGTACCATTGCAGGTATAATCGCACTTGTCCTCGCGTGCACAAAAGTTTTGTCGCGTCCTGTGATATTTAAATTCATATTTAGTATATAAATATTTAAGTTGATCTGGTTTCTTACATTACATTTTATAGGTGCTTTTGTTAGTGAGATACGTCAGCATGTTTTTGTTTAATGTTCAGTTCTCCCAGGCAATAGAACAAAAGACTTTTTAAGTTTTCTTTCTGTCACGCCGACGGGACAAATTTGCGGTATTAAACATGGAGAATCCAAAAACTGCGTTGGAGTACACTAGCACTTGAATTTTGGTTTGCTCATACTTATTAGGTTTGATTACAATACTATTTTTTATAGCAAATTTTTTAAGTGCTATAACTGGGATAGTGTTATATGTGGCTATAATTACTTGAAAACAAAATGCAAGATAACTTTAATGATTGTCAAATAGGACGCAAATAAGTTTTCTCAAAAGTGTCCGTCCGTGAGCATCAGTGTTCAACACCGTACTGAAAATGAGTCATTCCTGTCGATTCCGGACCCTTCATCAACAAATATGGATTTTAGGTAACTTTAGATATCAATGAAGATCCGGCAGTGATTACATCATAAGAATTAAAAATGAAATTTTTTACCCAATGCTCACTTTATTTGGATACAGCGCTCAGGATCTAAATGGCTTACTAAATCAATGATCACGGTATCATTTTGTTGAAAAGATGTTGCTAACGCAATGAAACAAAAACCAATTCCATTTTGGCTGATGATGTATGATAGAAATTAGCGATCGAAGAGTCGCAATTCTTGTCTGTGCCACATGTATAGGCTATTTTTTTTTTTTCTGGTTTTTATTTTGTTTTTATTTTGTCATTTTGTTTTTTTTTTTCTTCCTGTTCAACAATACCACCAGATGTTAGCAAGGTAGAATGAGATAGCTCACTTCCAGCCAACATGAGTCATGGTTCTTCCGTGCCCTCTCTGGCTAGGGTCGCCTAGTGCGCATCTGTTGTAGGCGGCAATCTGGATGCGGTCCTGGTGCTCTGGCTTGGATGTCCTTTGGGGCAGCCTCTTGGAGGTCCTGGCTGTCAGTGATGTTATAAGTGGTGTTGCTGACCAACGCTCCGTATCAGAAGTGACTGAAAAATTTAAAGAAACAAGACGTAAAAAAATGAAAAACATCAGCACCAAATTGGCGTTGTGTTACACAATAAATGCTGTCACGGTAACAGAATGTGCCAAACCCCACAAAAACACATCAGCGCATGTTTGGAAAGCACGACTTACAATTTTTTTTCGTGTGTGATTTGTAATAAAAGGGGAGCCTACAGGGCAGAATCGTTCGCCCCGACATCTTCACGTTGATGTCGCAAGCGCACATTTTGTTTTCAGCTGTATGTCGGGCACCAAAACAGGCTCAAAAATGTATTATCATGTTAAGTTCAATACATACTTGTTTTTACAGCCAAATCTTAAATTCGTTAACTGAGCTAAAATTAATAAGGTTTATGCTGTTTTTCGATTGTCCGCCAACGAATTCCAACTGAAAAACAAAGAAAACAAAAAAATGAAGAATACGTAAGAATTTTTAAAACAATAAAGCATTTAAGAATCATTTTGATTTTTATTTTTTCACACACTTTGGCTCGCATTTCTAGATGCCAACAAGAGTGTCGGCTGGCGCGAGCACTAATACGCCCGCTGTACAACGCGGAAAATGAAACATGTCACTGTGACCTTGACCTTTGACCTTTTGACGAGCTCAAAATCAATATGGCTTCCTGGATTCCGATGCTAGTATCATATCACACCAAATTATATGAAGCGCTGGGTTAAGTTAACTGAAGTTTATCGCGTTTACAAGGACTTCCAAGGGTAAGATGAAAAGCATGTCCTGTGAACACTTGAGCCTTTGACCTTCGACGCTCAAAAATCAATAAGGCTTCCTGGATGCTGCTGGTATTGATACCACCAAATTATATGGCCTGGTTAGTAAACTGAAGTTATCGGCGTTTACAAGGAAAGAGTGTGATACTATATACGTCCCGTAGCCGGGGCGTATCAAAAATTTGGCTAGACCGAGCAAGAATAACATTTTTGGAAATTAATTATTCTTGTTGATTTAGGCAAAATTCTTTGCTTTCCATGCATTAAACTAATTAATTTTTGTGACGGCCGACGATCTGCAGGGTTGGGGGGGGGTGGAATCCACCAGCCCCCCCTTGGGTGGGAGGGGGTGGGGGTGTGGCATAGCTGATAAGCATCCAAGCCTGATGTAGGATTAATAGCAATTTTAGCTGAGAAGTAGCAGGCTGCAGCAATGACTGAATGTTACTCACAAGGTGCACAGTTTATGAGGTAGCCCTGATGATACCATTCGGGTGGATGGGCTTCTGCCAGTTCAGGACCAGAGCTGCTCAGAATATGCTGTCACATCAAGCTCAACTGGCCAGGTTCTGGTAAATTAGAAATTTTGGCGCGCCCCCATTTGGGGGGAAAGAAAAAAAAAGTGATTAAGGCGCAAATTAAAACGATTAACGTGATAATACAGCACTGTTTTGATTTCAATTTGGGCATTGCGTTTTCTTAATCTTAATATGACTGAGAGATGTTGAAGA
>JZLH01S0127648.1:31454-48637 GCA_001188425.1 Eucidaris tribuloides
AATTTAATGATTGTCAAAATAGGACCAAATCAAGTTTTCTCAAAAGTGTCCGTCCGTGACATCAGTGTTCAACACCCCTACTCGAAAATGAGTCATTCCTGTCGCATTCCGGACCTTACCAAATAAACAAATATGGATTTTAGTAACTTTAGATATCAATGAAAGATCCGGCAGTGATTACATCATAAGAATATAAAAATGAAATTTTTACCCCAATGCTCACTTTATTTGATCAGGCTCAGGATCTAAATGCCTTACTAAAAATCAATGATCACGGTATCATTTTGTTGGAAAAAGAATGTTCTAACCAATGAAACAAAAACCAATTACATTTTGCTGATGATGTAGAAGAAATTAGCGATCGCAAGAGTCGCATTCTTTCTGTGCCACACTGTATAGCAGTTCACAAATACCACCAGATGTTACAAGGTAGAATGAGATACTCACTTCCAGCTAGCAGAGTCATGGGTTCTTCCGTGCCCTCCTGGCTAGGGTCCCCTAGTCCCATCTTGTTGTAGGCGGCAATCTGGATGCGGTACCTGGTCTCTGGCTTGATGCCTTCCTGCAGCCTCTTGGAGGTCTGGGCACTGTCAGTGATGTTATAAGTGGTGTTCTGACCAACCTCCGTATCAGAAGTGACTGAAAAATTTCAAAGAAAACAAGACGTAAAAAAAAATGAAAAAACATCAGACCAAATTGCATTGTGTTACACAATAATGCTGTCACGGTAAACAGAATGGGTGACACATCACGCCATGTTCTGGAACACGACTTACCAATTTTTTTCGTGTGTGATTTTGTAATAAAAGGGGACCTACAGGGCAGAATCCGTCCCCCCGACCATTTCACGTTGTATGTCCCCAACGCACATTTTGTTTTCACTGTATGTCGCACCAAAACTAGCTCAAAAATGTATTATCATGTATAAGTTCAATACATATTGTATTTTCAGCCAAAATTCTTAAATTCGTTAACTGAGTAAAATTAATAACGTTTATGCTGTTTTTGATTGTCCCCAACAAATTCCAACTGAAAAACAACAGAAAACAAAAAAATGAAGAAATACGTAAGAATTTTAAAAACATAAAGCATTTAAGAAATCAATTTTGATTTCGTATTTTTTCAACACACTTGCTGCCATTTGTCCGACAATGAGGGTGTCGCTGGGCGAGCACATAATACGCCCGCCTGTTAACGGGAAATGAAAACATGTCACTGTGACCTTGACCCTTTGACCTTTTGACCTCAAAATCACATAGGCTTCCTGGGATCCATGCTAGTATCATACACACCAAATTATATGAGCCTGGGTTAGTTAAACTCAAGTTTATCGTCCGTTACAAGGACTTCACAGAGGGTAGCATGAAAATGTCCCTGTGACCTTGACCTTTGACCTTTCGGACTCAAAATCAATAGGCTTCCTGCGGGACCATGCTGGTATTATACACACCAAATATATGAGCCTGGGTTAAGTTAAACATGAATTACTCGCGTTTACGAGGAAAATGTGCATATGATACTATAATACGTCCCGTAGCCGGGCGTATAAAAATTTGGCTAGACCACAAAATAAACATTTTTGGAAATTAAATTTATTTTGTGATTTAGAGCAAAATTCTTCTTTCATGCATAAACTAATTAATTTTTGTGACGGCCGAGATCTCAGGGTTGGGGGGGGGGGTAATCCACCAGCCCCCCCCTTGGGTGGGAGGGGTGGGGGTGGTGGCGATAGCTATAACATCCAAGCCTGATTAGGATTAAAATAAGCAATTTTACTGAGAAGTACAGGCTGCAGCAATGACTAGAATGTTACTCACAAGGTGCCACAGTTATGAGGTAGCCCCTGATGATACCATTCGGGTGGATGGGCTTCTGCCAGTTCAGGACCAGACGCTCAGAATATGCTGTCACATCAAGCTCAACTGGGCCAGGTTCTGGTAAATTAGAATGCATTGGAACAGAAAAAAAAAGTGATTAAGCAAATTAAACGATTAAACGTGATAATACACACTGTTTTGATTTTCAAATTTGCATTCGTTTTCTTAATCTTAATATGACTGAGAGATGTTGAAGATTTAAATGCAGGGTTACAATAATTGCTCATTTTGGGGGGCTCATTAAACCAATTTCCATTTTAAATTGAGCTAATATCCAAATATTTTTTTTAAATTCGTTTAGGGCTTCTAGAGGCAATCATGGCATGATGGTATGATGATGCAAGTTATTACAACATTTTTTTTCTTTATAATTAGCCCCCCCCCCCCCAAAAAAAAAGAAATCACTATTTGCCAGCCAACTGTTTCGTATGTAGTCCAATCCAGCAAACATTCATTAAATAATGTAGTGAAAGGATATGAAATGATTACAATATCTTCAATATATGTGTAGGCCTACTGTGACAAATTAAACAGGTATTTTTCATTGAATACTACAAGAATCTAATGCTTGTACATCTACAGAAGATTTTTACAAGAAATGGTAATTGGAGTCTTTGCCTCTGAGTTAAACCAAAAATCAGGTGGCCCCATTTAAAAACTTTGGATCCCCTTCCCCTAAGGATGACACCACTGAAGCAGGTATCTTTTATCGAAAAAAAAAGAGTAATGCTTCTACATCTACAGAAGATTATTACAAACAAAATATAGTAAAGTTTTGTGCTGGAGGATTTGCCTCTGAATTACATCAAAGATCAGGTGGCCCCATTTCAACAACTTGGATCCCCTTCCCCTAGGGATGACACCACTGAAGCAGGTATTTTTTAATGAATAAAAAAGAAGAAGTAATGTTTTTACATCTGCAGAAGATTTCTACACAAAATAGCAACCTTTTTTGTAGTTTGGAGGATTTTCCTCTGAGTTTAACCAAAGATCATGTGGCCCCATTTAAACAACTTTGGATCCCCTTCCCCTAGGAATAACACCTTACACCACTGAATAAGGTATCTTTTATGGAATTAAAAACAGACTAATGCTTTTACATCTACAGAAAATTTCTATTAAAAAAGAGAGTTTTGTAGGTGGAGGCTTTGTCTCTGAATTTAATCAAATATCAGGTGACCCAATCAAACTATGGATCCCCTTCCCCTAGGAATGATTCCACTAAAGGAGGACCCTTTATTGAATATCCCCAAAATCCAATACTTCTACATCTATAGAAGATTGCTCTAAATAAGAGTAAACTTTTGTGGTTAAAGGTTATGCCTCAGAATCTAATCAAATATCAGGTAGCTCCATTCTAACAACTTTGGTCTCCCTTCCACCAGGGATGATTCCCACTAATTCATCCTAAATATCCATTTGTGCAGTGAAAGGGCAATGACATTATTGGGAACCCTTGCAAATGCATCAAGAAGCAAATAAAACATATACCAATGTATACAATAAAGTTCTAGACTGGAAGGATTTGTCTCAAATTTGTTTACATGAGGAAAAACAAACCCGATCACACTAGTACTGATTAGAAATTGAACCCATTACTTCTTAACGTGCCAAAGTCGCAGATCTGCACCAAATAATACACATGAATTCAATAGGCATTTGAATCATCCGGCATGTTAAGAGTTAAAACTTGGGCAGCAAATTTGCCTGTCATAGCCAATACTGATGGTAACTGTTTAAAAAAAAGAGTGCACATGTGGAAACAAAATTTTCAAAGCTGAAACCCTGAGTAGTTAACTTGATTCTAAAATAAGTTTATCATAAAATGAGAACTGCTTACAATCATTCCGTTTCCCTTTTTAGTAAAAAGCCAAAAATTGTAAAAAATTAAATAAAAAATTTGGACAAATGATGCATAATGGACGATGAATGAAAAGAATGAAAAGACGTTAGCTAAAAAAAAAAAAACAATCCATTCCTCCTGTTGAAGTACATATATTGAATCAAAACTGTGAAAAAAAATTACATGAATGATACATGATGGACGATAAATGAAAAGAGATTGCAAAGATGTCGAGGGAAAACACAAAAACCAAATCTGCTACAGCCATCAGCGCTACTCACTGTCTTCCATGGTTGTGATTCTGATGGTGGGGGATGGTGGTCCCTCCCCGGCACCGGTGTAGGCCCTGACTTTGATCTCATAGGTGGAGAATGCCTGAAGTCCCTGGATGACGCAGTTCTGGCCGTCGGTACACTTCTGCCTCTCACCGCCGGACTGGATCTGCTGGGTGTAGTAGACCTGCAAAACATATGGAGAGAACCATATTATTTAGTTTTGGTAAATGGTAAAAAATCAAATTCTTTGCAATTATGTTTTTTATGATACAGTCCAATCTGTGTTATCCAGCCATGTTGGAAATCAGCAGCCATCCGGATAAGTGATATGGCCGGATAAGAGGGATAATGTGCATACACAACAATTTGTAGCAATATGGGGGGGGGGGGGGTAAAACGTGTCATTAGTACATTATTGCAAACCACAGACCATGAACAAATTTCAGCAGACCTCACACAGGTGACACTATTTATTGTTCCCCTGATATCCAACAGGTGTCTGTGTACACCTCTGATAAAGTTGTATCATTTACAGGCAGTGACTGGTAATTCCACTGTCCAGATAATAGAGAGATCCCGTAAACTGATGGCCGTATTACAGAGGTCGAACTGTGGACCTAATATCATCTATCAATGCCCTGAAAATTGCTCGTTCTGAAACCCTCCCATTTTTGAGAAATTACTCAAAATGTAAAATGTCGAGGGGGGCAGGGGACCCTCGACATTTCCCATAGGTAATATACATACTACTACATGTTCTCCAAAAAATTCAAACATCACAATTTGTCACTCTTAACATTTTAATTGGTTTATAATGGTTTTTGATGCCTAGGTTGACAACAGAATACTTCGTGAACGATTGACAAAAAAGTTGTATGATAGACCAAAACTATACTTGGGCTTTAACCTGTTGCCTCTGAGATTTCATAATTTACATAATTCATGACACATCTAGTTCCCATAATCAACGGGTTAATTCTGAACATATTGAGCAATTCAAACAAGGCCTCAATAGGCAAATTTATGAAGTAATGTTAACTTCAAAAAGCCGTATTTGTTTTTTAATATGATTGGTGGACAAACGTGTTGAAGCAAAGGTTGTGGATCAATGTAAACTCTAACAGTCTAGGTTTATATTTTATAATACTGTTAAAAATTTTCACACGTTACAATAAATCTTGTAAAAATATTTATTTTGGATTATGGATGGTGCTTGAGTAGAATAATTGTTATTCCTCCAAATTTGAGTCAGTATATGAGAAACATCATTTGGCAACTTTTTAGTGAATTGCACATAACTTTTCTGTGTTAAGTCTTTGGTGTGCAGAATTTGGTGGCATCGTTCTACTCACATTATAGCCCTGCAATTCGCCATTCACATCCTCTTCAGGAATTGGATCCCACGTGACGCGGAGTTGTTGGGGTGAGATGGACTCCACTCGCACATTACCGGGGGCGACAGTTGGTGCTGCAAACCAAAATTTGGGGACAATATCATTAGACAATGCATTATGATTTTTTGATAAAAGAAAAAAAAAACAATGTCAAACTAGAAAAGTTGACTAGTCCACCCTCTATTGCCAATTCTTCATCCAGCAATAGATGGCCATGACCATGGAAAAGGTGACTGAGAATTTGCGATCACGATTGATGTCAAATTATATTTAAATTTTTTTTTAAATCATCAAACACAAGAAACATCGCTGAAGATGATTAATACCCTCACCCTTGTACGTCCCTGACTTATTACAATAATATGCCATTACCATGAAAACGCAGTTTCCGACACATTCAAAAAATGTGTATTGCACATTTTTACCCCAAGAGCATTGGGCAAAAAACTGAGAAAGTAGTTTGATCCACAAGATGTTTACCTGATTTATTGCTATAATATGCTTGTACCATGGCAACACAATTGGCAGGGGTATAATAAGAAAGTAAAGTAAATAAACAAATAACTCCATCTATTTACTGGCCCGATTCAAAACGCATGGCCGAGTAACAATATATGAGACCTGTTGCAATGGCATATTTTCCAAAAATGCATGTTGCGGTTTGTGGCGACAGGTCACATATGATAAGACCGCCGGTACCCGCCCCCTCCAATACTTACGAGCTTCTCCCGAGCGTCCAATGACTGTAGCCGCTCCTGGGCCGTACCCATTGTTATTCCACGACCTCACAGAGATTTCAAAGGCTTCATAGGGCTTGCTGGCGTCAACGATAAAGGTTGGTGATGATTCACCAGGCTTCTTGAGGGCTTCGGTGGGGTCGCCGGCAGCACCTTGCTTCTTGTAGCTGACCACATAAGTGAAGTTTTCACCACCGTAGTAGATCGGATGGAGTGCCTTTGAAGTAAAATATGAGAGAATGTATAGGTGTAAAGGCCTAGTATGGTATTGGTACGTGGTACACTTTTCTTCTCATATGCTCCCCAATAAACTTTGGGAATTTTTCAAATCTCACCTGTCACTGCAGTAAATCCTTAAAGTAACAAACCAATATTCTAAGAAATGTGTGTGGATGTAACAATTTGGCTAATAATTGCATTGTATTTGATTATTTATACATCAGAATTAATAATATAATTTTTTTTAGGGTCACCCATGTTTATTCAGATCGAGGGGGGGGGGGTTTGCAGGCCCTCAGGCCATATCATCTCCCAAAATAGCGTGGCATAGTTAGGGTTAATACATGGTCTTTAAAGCATTTATAAAACTATTTTCTTAAAACTATGTTTTACCTTTAATGTTATGAAAATTCCACGCCTTCACATGGATCAAATTTTAACACATTACTAACCCCTGATATTGTCACAGCAATTGGAACATTCAAAATAAGGATGAACTTAAAGTGGACAGGATAATTCCACTAAAATCTGATGAAATTGTTTGAAATATGCTAAAAGGATTGCAAATTTACAATTTTGATTAATAAATGACTAAACTGAATTAAACAATTGTGTATTCCAGTCATCTTAACGTGAAATTGATGTTAACAATGATAAACTTGAGTGAAAAAAAAGTGAAAATGAATTTTAAAAATCTGAACTTACATCCCAAGAGACGATCATGGTGTGGGGATTTGTGCTGGATCCTTGGACATTCTCCGGATTCCTGGTGGGTCGCTGCACTGTCGTCATAATCGCATCAGAAGATGGACTGGGATCGGACTTTCCGACTTCATTGACGGCGATCACACGGAAACGGTACTCGACACCGGGTAGCAGTTGGAGGTTTTCGATAAACGAGCCGGATCCCCCGTTCCTCGTCACGTTCCTCAGGTCCAGCCACTGCATGTCGTCCCAGATGGTGTCGTACTGAAGCGTGAAGTACTCGATGGGGGCGTTGTTGTCGTTCCCTTCCTCCCATCTCAGCTGCCAGTTAAGCTCTATTTCCGTATTCCGCGCCCTGACGTCAAATGGTGGAAGTGGTCTCCCTGTATGAGTGAAGGTAGTTCGATCCTCAGTATTTTCCCGATTTAATGCTATAACAGGCCGTAACCATAGCAATGCAGTTCCCGATACATTAAAGACATTTTCACCCCAAGACCAATGTGTGTGCCTAATTTCCTGAGCATTACTCGAAAAGTGTGGAATTGGTTTGACCAGCAATATTTTCGCTGATTTATTACCACAATGGCAACACAGTTTCGGACACATTCAAAAAAATTTGTTTTCCACACCTTCACACATGTACTATGTGTGTGCCAAATTTCATGAGCATTGCTCAAAAACTGAGTAATTGGATCTGCAAGATTTGCAACTGACCGCCCCCACCCACCCGCCCACAATCAAATGAGTGACAGTTTATTGTTTTCACTCACTTTGTACATATGTATTACAAATCTTCTCACTGAAATGTGCTAGAGCTTTTGCAAATACGGCATCCAAATTATGGAATAACCTCACCCAAAGCATAAGATCAATGACCTATTTTGATTTGAAATTCAAATCAATGCTAAAGACGTACCTGTTTGATACTTATTAGTTATTTTCAAATCTCACATGATCAGTTTTTACATTCACACGCAAAGAGACCATGTTAATGGTATTTTGCATCTCTAAGAACTGAATATCATTATTATTTATTATCATCATTATCATTATCATTATCATTATTATTACTTTTACTATTATTATCATTATTATTATTATTATTATTATGTATTACGAAGTGAGATTTTTCAAGTTTAGTTAATTGTGAAATTCCAAAAATTAATCCATTGAAGATGAGCTGATTTTGATATTTTTGATATAACATGCATTCTCCACTAGTGACCAGTCTGATATATCTCGTACTTAGTCATTAAAGGCATCATATAACAATATTTCCATTTTAAAATAATGTGAGCTACATGGTTCCCCATGCTACTAGTGTCTTTGATAAGGTCTAACAAGGCAAACGCCAAGCGTTGTCTCACCTGCATATCGCAGTCAGGAAGAGAACTGCATGTCAAAACTGAATTTGGTGACTTCCACGGTCAAAGCTATAGAAAGTTTATTAGGATGTAACAACATAGCACAGCGTGCAGTCCATGGAAAGTTCATTGACCTTTGACCTAATCAAATCAACTACGATTCGACTGAACCATGCCCTTTCAAGAGATGGACCTCTTGTAGTGAATTTGGCCAATGCCTACCTCGAAGGACATGTATAGAAAGTTATTGTGTGTACAACATAGGGCACAGTGCGCAGTCACGGAAAGTTCATTGACCTTTGAGCCTTTGACCTATTCAAATTCGACTCCATATTCGAACTTGACGCTGTGCCCTCAAGAGATGGACCTCGTTTGGTATGAATTTGGTGATCCCAACCTCGAAGCTATAGAAAGTTTGTGTGTACAACACAATTCAGCACAGTGCCAGTCATGGCAAGTTCATGGACTCTTGACCTTGACCTTAATGCCAATTCAATCGTCAGAGCCATTCGAACTTGACCTGCAGACTTCAAAGAAATGGACCTCTTGTATGAATTTGGCAATCCTACCTCGAAGGTATAGAAAGTTATTGTGTGTAGCAACATAGCACAGTACCAGTCATGGAAAGTTCATTGAACCTTTGACCTTTGACTTTATTCAAATTCGACTCATATTCGAAGTTGACAGCTGCGCCTTCAAGAGATGGACCTCTGGTATGAATTTGGTGATCCCACCTCAAAGCTATAGAAAGTTATTGTGTGTAAAGGCTAATAGAAAGTTATTGTGTGTACAACACAATTGTTTGAACCAGAAAACGGCCGTACGCCGACTGCCTACACCGCACGGCCTACCCCGGAAAATAGTGAAATACCTATGATCTCGCTCCGCTACGCAGGCCAAGTCATGGAATGTTCATTGACCTTATGACCTTATATATCAAATTCCGACTCATATATCGAAGCTTGAATCTGCGTCCTATCAAGAGAATGCCACGGGGGGGCCAGTCAAATTTATTGCATGTACACGATCGTGAACCAAAAAACAGCGTTTTAAAGGGTGTTTTTTCAGTTTTAGCCGCAGGCCGCGCGTCACTCGTTAAGGGTATCAAAACACAGATTTTCCAAAAAAGGTGGTTTGAAAGACTGGGCAAACGTATTTAGGGTATGTTTCTTTCTTCAAAGCTTTTTTTTTTAAACTGTCAAACGTGTTTAGGGTATGTTTTCCCGCCCAAGCTTTTTGTCTATTTAAGCTTATTGTTAGCAAGTAGACAAAAACTTGTTTAGGGGTCATATTCTGAGCGACAACTGTTTAGGGTCAAAATGTGTAAATCGAAGCCCGCGAAAACTTGTTTAGGGGGTGTCTGGACATAATTGGCCACGCATGTGTCCAGCATTGTATTTGACGGCCCCCCCGGGCAAGAGATGACCTCTGGTATGAATTTGTGATCCCACCTCGAAGCTATAGAAAGTTATTGTGTGTAAACACAGCACAGTGCCAGTCATGGAAAGTTCATTGACCTTTGACCTTTGACCTTAATCAATTCAACTCACATTCGAACTTGACCTGCACCTTCAAGAAATGACGCTGCTTGTATGAATTTGGCAATCCTATCTCGAAGGTATAGAAAGTTATTGTGTGTACAACATAGCACAGTGCCAGTCATGGAGAAGTTCATTGACCTTTGACCTTTGACCTTATTCAAATTCGACTCATATTCGAACTTGACCCGTGCCTTCAAGAGATGGACCTCTGGTATGAATTTGGTGATCGCCGCCTACGAGTCGACGCCTACGCCTACGACGCCTACGCCGGAAATAGTGATACCTGTGTCTCGTACAGCTACGCAGGCGAGACAAAAATGAGGCCCAGAAAAAATAACAATTCAAAATGCTTTAACAATTCAAAGTGTTTTAAAAAAGTAAAAAGCATTGAGAGACCAATCCAATTTTCCTCTATAGATTGCTGTGTTGCAGAATTTTCATCGGCCGAGAATAATTCACGTGCCAATCTTTATCTGTACATATTTTACAAATTGCAGCATAATCGTCTGAACTTTGTGTTCTAAGGTGTTTATGTCCATTCAAACACTGTCAGATACGTCAGATAGCAATGTTTGACTTTTTTTTAAATGGGTCTTCCACAATGTTATATTGTGTCTTTAATGGGAGGAACCACCGCCCAATATACACAGTACACAGTAGCTTGTAATTTCTTGTAATGCCATATTGTTATGATGCCATGTGATTTCTAATCAAGTTGTTAATTTGCCCCAATACCTTTAAAGGTAAATGACATGATTGGCGGTAGTCCTAAACTTGGGCTGAAACTATCCTAAAATCAAGTAGACCATACAAAGATTCTGCTTTGAAAATCTTGTAGTCAATCGTTGACTCATTCTAACATAACTAATGTCACTATCCCTTGTGGCAAGCAAACCTGTTGTGTAGCTATCTATGACTTCTATTTATATCAGGTCTCAAGAGAATTAAAATACTAGTATGCTCATGCTTGATTCTCCTTAAGTAAACAAATTAGAGACAAATCCTTCCAGCTGGGAGATCCACTCCAGCTGGTGTATAGTTGGTATACATTTCAACTAATTTGGATCTTGAAGCATTTTCTAGTGTTCCCAAATATTTCACTGACCTTTAACAGTAAGGGTCGCCGTGCTGTTAATCATTTTTGTCGTGCCAGCAGCTTGGTCAACCAGAGTCTCGACGACACACGTGTAGGGCCCGGAATCGTCTATCTGGCAGTTAGTCAGGGATAAGGAGCCATCCTGAAACAAAGAAATGTACAAACATTATAGATACAATATCCTCACAATGAAGTGTCTGATGATAACAATAAAGATATAATAACAATAAAGATATTAATAATATTAATAATACTAACAACACCTATTGAGGATTTTTGTCATGCATTTTTTGATTGTTGCAGTACATAATTTCCATATTTTTACCTTTATGTTTTTGTGTTGTTTGTCGTAATGTCATTGTTATTTTGTTTTTTGTTGCCATTAATGATTACGTCTTCACAGTTAGGGTTCAGCCCCGAAAGGTCAATGACCCATTGCTGTTCCCTTCCACTTTTTATGCTATCAAAACAGTGTCATTCTTTGGAATTATGCTGTAATTACTATGCAACTGTGTGATTGTTATTTATATTTTTTATGACTTGGATATTTGTATTTTTTAATGAATTGTGGAAAATAAATTTGAATCTTGAATAATACTAATACTTCTACTACCACTACTGCCATATACTACTACTACTACTGATGATGATGATGATGATGATGATGATGATGATGATGATGATGATGATAATAATAATAATAATATTACTCATGATAATAGTAATACTACTACTAATAATAATTATACTAATACTAATACTAACACTAATACTAACAATATTAATAACAATAATAATATTATTTTAATCGTAATCATCATCGCAATCATCATAACCATTACCATAGTAGGTAGTAGTGGTACTGTATTATTATAATCATTACTACCATTCTTTTTGTTTGGGGGGGGGGGGCAGGGCTTTAGCCTTACACCACAACAGAGATATTGACAGCATGCAGGGCCTTGCAGCTCAGATTTGTTTAAATGGAAATATTGATCAACGGGTAGGCTTATGAAGATGCCCTTAATATCGTATAATGTATACAGTAGAGTGAATTTTCAGGAATATGCTCATGTGTTCACCCATGAATATACTGAAGACCATCACACACTGTACAATCAGACTGCAGTCTGGCAGTTGGGTTGGGTTGGGTTGCATAGCATTGCACATCACATGAATTCTCATTTTAAGCAAATACATACATCTGAAATAAGTACTGACTCTATGCTAGGTGGAGACAGTCATATTTTTTCCAGTGGATCACAATATGAGTGTGGTGTCACATGCTATTCTGAGATTCAGATTGGCTAAATGTATTGAGTCGGAAAGCAGTCATAACGATCAGTCTATGACTGGGAAAATTGCAGTCGAGGTACGCCACACAACTTAGAATCCAACTAAAATCTACTCGGGTCAAATTTGGATTGTATAGCGTGCAGTGGCCTATGAAAAGGGATCACTAAATTAGCTCCACTCTGACAGGCAGGACTTACGTCTGCAGCATCCAAACGCTCACTGCCTTTCTTCCAATAGATGGTTGGTGTTTCTGGCAATTCGTGATCGTACCAGATCTCACACTGGAATGTGGCAGACTGTCCCTCCCTGACTGTCTGATCTTCTGGGGGAATGTCAATCCTGGTATTGCCTGTCGGAGAAACATAACGTTAAAATATGATTATTTCAAACCTGTCTTTACTGCAGCCACTTTCTATAGTGGGCATTATATACCGCATATTAAGAATCCTTGCATCTGATTAGTTTAAACACAGGCACTGAATAGGCTATTCGCCTCATAGTCCTTCAACTGCCCCATAGTCCTCAAACTCGCTCGCAAAAACTGCCCACCGCCCGGCGTTAGCGGCGCCCTACACGATTTGCCTACCATAGTTTTGCCGTTTGCGCTGAGCAGCGCAGCGCTAGTTGTGCAAAGCAATCATTAGTACATGGTATTCGGTATACTAGCGTACATACGTAAGCCGTGTCGCGATATAAAAACTTTACGTAACTTGACAGCAGGTACTTGTTTAATCATAAAATTGCCAATTTATTTTAGCGGTACGTCAAACTAGTATCAGCTGAAGCAGAAATCCAGCGTCTGAGTGATTCTGTGACGTATTCAGTCAAGTTTTCCATGTGTTGTTGACATGTTGCGCATTGGTGAGTCGACTGGTTCTAACCAATGATTCTATCACGTTAGGCATTGGACTCTAACTCTGTGCCGTTTCTAATCACAGTGAGGGAATCGGTATTGTGGTAAGTTTGATTCGGTATATGAAACAGATATTAACTGCTGTAGTACGAGGCACTGTAGATACTATTGTCCCTCAGGATCTCAAGCCCATGCTATGACCCTCAGCAAGCTTCGGGTCATAGCATGGGCTTGAGATCCCTCGGGAACAATAGTATCAACAATACCTTGAACAACAGTCTATATCTGTATACTATAATCACCCCCCCCCCCAGCCCGGGAAAATATTGTGATAAAACACTATTTTTATTGGCCACTGAAATTTCCTCCTAATAGAAGTACTGTGATACAGACTCTGCTTAAAGTGGTCATCTGAATCAGTCTAACGAATGTAACGTCTCTGGTGAATACAGAGTGTTTTGAAAAAAGTGGAACCCAGCTTCCACCAGGAATATATAATCTAATAAACGTGACTATGTTTATTGCAATACGTCATCGCAAAGTTTAGTTATTACTCTTTTATTTCATACCATATTTGTAATAATTACGCCTTGAGTTATCGAATTGCACACATTATAAATGAGCAATGTTAAACTTGCTATGCGTACAAGACTTAGATTTATTCATCAACATGGTCACAGATGGTTATTCACCGAGACCTCCACTTTTGTTCTTTCAAACAGGACCAAAAAAATTCAGGTTTGGGATAATCCCTTCCTCCAAATCAAGGAAACTTTGCTTACCTAATACATTCAGCTGAATTGTGGCATCTTGAGAATAATCTTCACCGTCAAAAGAATTGGCTACGATGCAAGTGTATTCCCCCGTATCATCTTCAACAATGTCATTGATGACCAAAGTTCCTGTTGCTTCATCCATTGTGTACTTCTCACCAGCCACCAACTGTGAGATAACCAATTCAAAAACAAGAAATATAACATTAAGGTAAATTACATGATAGGGGGTAGTACTCAACTTGGGGTAAAACTATTTTTGAATCAAGTAAACTGGGCAACGATTCTGCGAAAATCTTATAGTCAAAAGTTCACTCATTTTAAAATAACTTCCATCACTATGCCTTGTGACAGACAAATTTGTTGTGTAGATTTCTACAAGATTAATTTCTCTCAGGGCACAAGAGAAACAAAGTGCTGGTATGTTCATGTTTGATTCTCCTTAAGAAAAACAAATTTAAAGTAAATCCTTACAGCCAGGAGATACATTTCAGATAGTGTATAGACTGGTATATCTTTCAACCAGTTTGGTTGGAGAGGCAGTTTTTACTTAGTAATGTCACTGCCCTTTACACCAGCCTGTTAGCGATAACAATGCATAAGAGACAGAAAGAAAATACTACACCACTGATAAGTTCAATATTCCTTAACACACTTCAGGAATATTGTGACTGCAGTCCCAATCTGGCCATCCATTAAAACACACAGCACACAGTTCATAAACCCCTGGAAATGCCCGCTGTTTTATTCAGAGATACTTTGGTCTAATAAGGTAACCTCCAATGACCTTTGACCACAGTATGTTAAAGTATAAAGATTGATTCCAGGATTTGCAAGTCCATCACTTCCCTTCATTATCAATACTAAACGGTAGTTTAGTACTTACAAATGGTGTGTTGAAAGTTTGAGATCCATACGTCATGAATTTGTTGCTTTATGAGAAAAATTAATAATGATATGCTTCAAGAATATTGTTCTTTCCACGAGTTTAAATTTTGCTCAAATTGGGGATCACGGTTATATGTACATTCGCATGACCAGCGGAGCACACTGATTGGTTAAAAGGCTAAACTCTGTGCAACCTTCTGCTAACGGCTGATTGGAAATTTTGGAACTAACGGAACGGAACGTCATTGTGTAAATTTTGATGTTTATATGTCCAGATTTTCACCCAAACTATGTATTCTACCCAAAGGTTCTATGACAGGTTTTTATTTATAATAATCTTCACATTGTGAACGATTTGAGCTGATTTCATTCATTTTGCTGTTTTTTGGCATGCAAATCCCGTACTCTGTATTTAACTCTTACAGTACTGTAACACGTAATGTCACAACACTAGCATGCCATCCTGATGAAGAAAGATAGTTGCAAAATATTTTCACAAAAGAAAGCTTTTTTGGGGTGGGACTTGTAGAATTCTTTGTGTTCTTGTTTTAATCAGTACGACAGGGGTTATCCCACTGCCACAAAAAACAGCACATGCAGTCTGTTATCTTGGGGGATTAGGAGCTGAGGGGATTCGCTGCACTCTGTTGACATTTCCAAGATAACAATCTCCTGGCAGATAAGAAATTTGGGGAGTAAAAGAGAAGCGGAGAATTTTTCTCATGTGACTTACCGTGGATCCCTTGGCTTGCCACGTCAAGGTGGGGGCAGGGATTCCCATGTAGGCGCAGGAGAAAGTTGCTGACGAGCTTTCCAGTACCATGAGCTGTCGAGACTGTGGTTGAATTTCTGTAAGGTGTGCTTCGATGGCTGTGGTTTGTAAATGAGTAAGGGTAAAAACATGAAACAGCTACATTTTGCAAGGAGTACATGGAAGCACAATATACTGAAAACAGAGCAATGATCAACAGCTAGTACGACCAACGTGTGCTTTGTCAAGGAGCTTCAGCGTTTTGCTAACAGTTGGTCCGCTTTGCATTTAACCCACCATTCCACATCTGTACTGAACAGATTCCAGGTACATACCTCCAGAGAACTAATCCAGGATACAATAATGAGATTATTGTGTGCTTTAATGATTCAGGTACCTAAAAGGCATGGTATGCGAGGGTTTTTCCTTTAAAAAAAAAAATCAGATTTTTAAAACTTAAAGCCATAGGCTAACAATGAACACAGTTTAGGAAAATGTGAGCTACATAATCCTCCATGCTTTAAGTGTCTTTGATAAGGTTTAAAAATGAAGCCCTGAAAAAAAACTGTATTTCAAAATGATGATTTAGTGCTTTAAACAAAGTGAGAATCTACAGCACTCAAGTTAATCGGACTCACCTGTCCATTTCCTCCTATAGACATACTGTGTGAGATCTAGGCTATTTTATCCTCCACTGGAGTGGAAATTGTTTATTCACGCATATCTTGCCAGTGGCAGCATAATATCGCAAACTTTTCTATCATTGGGTGTTTATTTGTCCATTTAAACACTACTATGCAGCTCAGATATCAAAGTTTGCCAACTTTTTAAATTGAAGCTCCATAACGTTAGCCTATTAATCTAAATCAAATTTTACTTTAAAAATTAATAAATCATCAGAATTTTTAAACTTAAATGAAATCTCTCATATGCTTTATAAATCAAACCAAATATTGCCCCAATAAGTGGGGAAAGGGAATCATTAGACAGCATTGAATCAACACACTTAAATCTTGTATTTTTCATTTTACAAACAAGAAATCAAATAAATTGATTTCTCATGATTTTCTTGTCACATGACCAATCATATGACCAATTTCTTATGAATTTCTGTTTTATTCAAATTATTTTTCCTTTAAACAGGAGAAATTATTGATTCAAATCATAATCTATATTAACTATATAAAATTCACATGATTTAAAATTCACCACCCTTTCCAGAAAGACTCTAATATAGCCATCATTTTGAAAATCCAGTTGGTGGGCTAAAATCTAGGCATGTCAACCACAAATTGGATTGTTTTGCCATTATGTGTATTAACTTTAAAAAATGCATGACAAAAACAACAACAAATGTCAGTGAAACAAAACCTTTTAACTCACTTAGTTGGTTCAATGTGTTTTCATTTCATGGAACATATTATTTATAGTAATTTCAGTAACATTTATTTTTTGAATTAAGATGCATGAAACTGATTGTTTTCTTGGCGGACCAGTGTGCCAGCAGTATCCCATTGAAGTTACACATGGGCAGGCCGGTGAGCTGTTAGCACAGATGTTAAAAAAAAAAA
>JZLH01S0127648.1:69521-83255 GCA_001188425.1 Eucidaris tribuloides
GCCCATACGGTCTCCACCCGTTTAATCGGAACTGTAGAGATATCACTGCGCGAAATGAATACAATTTGTACAAGGAAACAACGGTCTGACGGTAAGTTTGAGTTTCATTCAAATCATATTAAAAATAACACACACGATATTCATAAGTAAGTGAAGTGAAGACTTTGTCATGGGCTGTGGCCTAAACTACTGAGTCAATAAGCTGAAATACCTATACAAGATAACATTCAGATAATTCCTGATACTTTCTATGTCCCATATGGTGCAGCACGACTCATAATGTGGTGTGATGAAAGTCACGATGATAGTGAACACTACTTTTCGTAAACAAAACCTAAACCCAACCACCAATTTAGTTACCCACTTGAATAGTTCTAAATCCACCACTCTTTCGTATGAGATACGTGGCAAGGCTGTCTGTTTCAACTGTTGCAGTTCAGTGCTAACAGGTATCAGTAATAATAGGACAATACAAATGACCACAGTTAGACGTAGATGACAAAGCCTTGATCGACAATGTCTGGAACAGACAAGGTATAGCTAGCAATAAAGCAATAATTTGGTATACTTCATTGTACATCAAGGTTCATAGCTTTAATCCGACACCTCCTCCTCCTTGCCTAAATTGCCTGCTGTGGTAGCTGCTGCTGCTGCCTGCACCAAAGGTCAACTAGCAAAAAAAAAAAAAAAAAAAGAGACTTCAGTGGAACCAGCAGACGACGTCTAACTGAATTCAGATTCGTCGAAGGTTAATATTTTCATAAGAGGAACATTATGAGACAAGGGGCAAAAGTAAATCGTATACATTAGTGCCCTTAGTGCACACTGATGCATATGCAAGACCTAAACGCGTTGTTGTGCAATTGCCATGTAATCCATGAATTTTCCCAATCCATGAAAAATATATTCGTGTATTTGTCATCATATTCTACACACGCACTCACGCACACGCGCGCGCGCACACACACACATACATATACGGTACACACACACACACACACACACACACGCACACACGCACACACATACACATACACACACACACACGCATACTCTACACACTACTATACATACACACACACACCACACACACACACACACACACACACACACACACACACACACACACACACACACACACACACACACACACACACACACACACACACACACACACACACACACCAAACTTATAGTCATGTTTCTTTACCATAGACTGGATATTTTTTAGTCATTAAAGGACACAGGTTGTACTTCGTACAGTCTCACATAGTTTGTACAGAGTGACATTAAGTATCATGGGGCTGGCTAAAGTTTGCTAAAAAAAAGTACTCTCAACAAAATAAAAACCAAACCAAAGGAGAGAGAAATGAATGAATGAATGAAAGATACCTGTCTACGGGAAGAATACAAGTAACTATGAATTAGTGATGTGAAAAAACTATGAACACTCTGTTTAATGCTTACTCGCGGTTGCGATGGCAACGGCGCCTGAGAATACGAGTAGTCGAAGCATCATGCGCTAAGTCTGGTCCAAGTTACTGGTCCAAATGTCTGCCTGGAAGATAACGTCGTCTTCTGCTGCTGTTCGGAGACGATTAGGACTGAACAGTCTAGATGGTGTTATTATATTATACAGATCATATATATTCAGACACGAGGGACGCCCGAATGAAAATGTGCATTCATGAAATTCAAATGAGAACTACTTGAATGGGCAGCGTTGGCACTATTTAGACATTGTCTATAAGAAAGAACTATATTTCGAGATCGTGATATCTGAAATTCATTTGTCGGAATTGATATAAAAATGTAAAACATTAGAATGGGAATTAGAAATGGCCTTTTTATTTTTTTTTTACATAATACGATTTTATTTGATTCAAGCTTGCAAAAATATTTTCTTGCAGAATCCGTGTTCATATGTCATGCTGACTCATTAGCAGAAAATCACCATATATGTAACCGAGAAACAAATAAATTTCCTGATTTTTTTTTCGAATATAAAAACCAATGTACAGCTCTTTCATTCATATGTACATGTACAGAACAAAGGCCATTTCACACGAAGCCTGTGAAGAGAAATTGAAAACACTGGATAGCTCAAGTTGTATGAAGAAAAATAAAATGATAATGTAATAGTGAATTCTTATAGAGCGTGGGTTCCACCAATAAAAGATGTTCATTGCTCATTAAATACTACAAAATTATAACTACAAAAAATATAGGAACAAGTGCGAACAGAATACCAAAAAATAAACCGTCATGAAAACTTAAACATACACTGAATTTATGGGAGAAATGTAAGTTTAATTTAAAGCTGTCATGTTAGAATAAAAGGTTAACTTTTCAGATTTGATTTGAAAACTTGTATGGATTTCTTGACGTGATAAAAAGGGAAGATTGCTCCAGAGTGTAGAACGTATGTATGAGAAAGAACGCGCCACCCACTTACGTTTGACTCAAGGTACCTGCCAGGCGTGGTTCAAGAGCAAAAGTTTTAGGGGGGCTACAGGGGGGGGGGGCTTGACGGAAAGATGCGAGGGAGCGAAGCGACCGAGCGGGGGGAGGGTGTTGGAGGGGGGATACGGTAGGAACTTGTTGAAAATACACATAGACAAGACGTGATTCTGGGCATGGTAAATTAATATTTCAAAGGTATATTTTATGAATATAATTAGGGATTATTTTCAAAAAGATTACAGGAAGTATGTGAAAACTGTAATTGGGCAGTGATAGAAGGAACGAAACCTGCGAAATGATATGTTTAACAAGCAATGTAAGACACAACAAAACCATTAAACATACACAATATTCAATTTTGCGGCGCACCTCTCTTGAAAAATTGTCAACGTATATTGAAATTTTTGCGCGCGTATCGCGCCGAAATTTTTGACAAAAAACGCCAATGAAAATCTTTTGACAAACATATTGTTTTGCCTCCTCCCCCCCAAAAAACTGATAAATTGAAAAATTATACGTTTAAAAAGCTGCGTAAGCACTGCAAAAACATTAATTGTATCATTACCACGCCGATGAAAATATTGGGGTAGACATACTGTGACATGTTGTGTTGCTCCCCCACCCCCTCCAAAAAAAAATAACAAATTGAAAAATAATATGTTTCACAAGCAACGTAAGGCACTACAAAACCATTACACCTACACAATGTTTTGTTTTTTTGTTCGCGCTTTGCGAGCAAAATTGTTAACATATGTATTACTGTGCAGCAATTTTGTGCGCGTAGCGCGCCGAAACTTTTGACATTTTATTACCACGCCAATGAAAATATTGGTGCAAAGGTACTGTTTTGTCCCCCTCCCCTAAAAAAATGTTAAATTGAAAGAAAAATAATGTTTAACAAGCAATGTAAGACACTACAAAACCATTAAACCTACACAATGCTTTTGTTTTATTGTTCGCGCTTTGCGAGAAAAATTGTTAACATATGTATTACTGTACTACAATTTTGCGCGCGAAGCGCGCCGAAAATGTTGACAATTTCCTTACTTTTGACCCCTCCCCTATAAAAAATTGACAAATTGAATCATTCTTAAAACGTAATACAAGAATAGCACAAAGTACTACAAACCATTACAAAATGTTCAATTTTTTGCACACTTTGAGAAAAAGTCTCAGCATAATGTATTATTGCAATTCTGCGCGCGAAGCGCGCCGAAAATTTTGAATTGTTCTTACTTTTGCCCCCCGTTAAAAAAATGACAAATTGAATCATTCTTAAAACGTAATGCAAGAATAGCAGAAGGAACTACAAAACCATTGAACTATTACACAATAATTAATTGTGTGGCACGCCATTGCCCGAAAAATTGCTAGCTTATATTGCAATTTTGCGCGCGGAGCGTGCCGAAAATTTTGACAGTTCGTTTCCACGCCAATGAAAATATTGGCCCCCGTTATCCGAAAAATGGTTTGACGCACCTGCGTCTGTGCCGTGATTTTTCTGTGACTTTCATTTCATTCTTTTAATTTTTTTAGCTGCTGAATGGGAGGGGGTGGCCCTAGTATGACCCCCTGGCTGCGCTAGTGGGTATATTTGATGAAGATTCACGATTTAAACCAAAAATGTTCAGGAAGTATGTGAAAAACTGTAATTGGGTATTTATACTTGCGTGAGGGAGGAGGACGGATGTGGGATGGGGTACCCACGGCAAGAATGTTTTTGAAATACACGTAGCAAAGACATGTTTCTAATCACAGTAAATACATATTTTAAAGGTATATTTATGAAAATTATTATAAGACTTGTTGTGAGGATTTCAAGACGATGTACAGTAAGTAGACCTATGTGAAAAAATGTAAATAGGTAGTCGAGGGAGCGAAGCGACCGAGCAGGAGTAGGAATTTTTTGGAAAATTATGTGTTAAAAAGACGTGTTTCTGGGCAGAGTAAATACGTATTTAAACATTTTCTTTTCGTCTTTTCTATATATTTATTTCTATGCTAGAGTCGCTTCAGTTTTACTATAATATTTCATTTGATTTTTTTTGTCGAATTTTTTTTTTTTTTTTGGGGGGGGGGGGCTTGAGGCGATTTTTTGGGGGCTCAAGCCCCCCAAAGCCCCCCCTAGAACCGCGCCTGGTACCTGCAACATTTTGTGAGTTTGAGGAACAGGGACGTGTAGGTATTTAGGGTGTCCTTATACTGGATTAGTTGAGTGAAATATGTGGTACAAAAAGGGGAGAATCTTAAATGTTATGCGTTTATTAGCAGGAAGCCATTGAAGAGAGCAAAGAACTGGTGTAATGTGGGCGGTTTTTGTGATGCCGGTGAGTAATCTGGCAGCACAATTTTGAAGAAAATGTATTCTTGAAATGTCTCTCTGTGGGAGATTATTACCCCCCCCCCAAAAAAAAAAGAAAAAGAAAAGGAAAGAAAAGAGTTATACAATCGTGAAATCAAGACAGAAGGAAATGAGAGTATGAATCAACTGTTCATCAGCAAATTTAGTGCAGTACTTTGTATTTATGAAGTATGTGATAATTCATGCACGCAAAAGAGGAATATTCATGAATTCTCGACACAGGTTTACAAAAGCAATTAAGTGACGTACTTTGTACTTTGTGAAGTATGTGATAACTCATGCATGCACGAGATGCATATACAGGAATTCTCAACATAATTTTACAAAAGCAATTAATGCAGGCCATCAAATGAAGAATTTTTGCTCTCAGACACCTCTCTCTCCACTCTCTAAGGATATGGGATATTGTGGGAATCGGGGATCATATCAGACGTTCGCTAACTACGAATTAGGACCGTTGCCAAGATTTCGGACCAGGGGGTGGGTGTTATTTTATAAAAAGTGGACCGCAAAAGGACAAACCTTACTAAAATTGCAAACATTTTTGTACCAGATAATTCTGAAGAAAACCCATACATTTTTACTTCAATTTGCTTCATTAATTGTTATTGTGTATTTATAGTGTTTTCTTTTAATGGACATATGTGATTTAGGCTAATTCAGTACACACGTACCACTTTTCTCGGGTAAGGGGGCATTATTCGCGTATTCAGCTAAATTTTTCGAGCGAAACTCACCTGGAAAATGCTGATATAGGTTTTACGCTTTGCATAATTCATGCTGTATAAACGAGAAAGTTGAAAAGGGAGTAAAATTTCTGGAAAAGGGTCCAATATTGTGTGTGCGAGCCCTTCACAAACACACACATACACAAATGTGCGTACACACACACACACACACACACACACACACACACACACACACACACACACACACACACACTACTACACACACACACACACACACACACACACACACACACACACACACACACCACACCCACACACACGCACATACCTATGTGTAGATACACACTCACAATCCAAATTAACGGGGGGGGGGGAGAAGTACAAACAGTGAATGCATTAAATTGTGTGAAAAGGGACCAAAAGGGGAGAAGAAATTCATCCAACCCCATCCTTCATACACATGTTACTGCAACCCCCAAGGATGCAAAAAATATACCAAACCAGCAAGCATTATCCATTAAGTAGCAATCAATGGATAAAAAAAAAACATTTAGGCTTTTACTGTCATCATTTACTAATTTATCCTATACAAAATAATTCTAATTAGATCCGTATCATCATCATGAAAGTGTAAACATGGCTTACTGTAGTATCATCGCAAACATCCAGCATTTTTCTGAACACATTAAAATTAATGTGGGCAATTCCATGATTAGTTACTTTACACTTATGACAATACTTAAACTTTGGCTCTTACATGATTGCTTGATATTATTTTTCTGTTTTGGTAACTGTCATTTCTCTAGACTGGCGACCTACTTTCACAACATCAAAATCATAAGACGTGTTTCAACGGGTAATAACAAGAACTTTAATTATGGTTAGTTACGTTACATAAAAAGGACATGAAAAAAAAGACAAGTCTTTGTCCCCAAAGTTTCTTCAACCTGTTTTCAACTGAAACAAGCTGTGGTATTCATGCTATTTTTGGTGCCTTGATAAGTCATTTAATACATAACTTATTGATAAAAATCTTTTTGTTTTTAACTACAACATCAAAAACATGGTTAGTTACGTTACGGTTAGTTACGTTACATTTTGTCCATCCACACAAATTTGCGTTTATTCATGTCTTTTTCCGATTTGGCATGCATATGTGGGGCTTTATTACTTTCAAAACAATGAGAAGAGGCTATTGGCACGGAAAAAAAACTGCAGAATAAATGATAATTTTAGATAAAACTGAGATATAGTCACACTAGTCCCACATGTGGTATTTCACGTATGGTTCTGATTCTCCTAGAGGGTGCCGTTGAAGACATAAAATTTAGAGTAGAAATGATGTCCCCCACTGTTTCTTCATGATTAATACCCATCCAAACCATTTAAATGTAACACGATTCGAGATAGAGCAATTTATATGCTTTCCGAATTGTCCAATAATTCATGAAACTGCCCATTATACGTTTTTCTGGTACACTTTCGTAACAGTAATATGGCTGTAATTGCTGCAGTACACAGATGCAATTTTCAGAGCAATATACGCAACCGTTGTTACAATATTAGATCTATAAATATAAATATTTGTTTTTTACTAAATTTCACAAATATTTGATATAGATTCACTTCCAATGGAATAAACTCAGCAATCAGTGCAATGATATTGCTACTTGTAATGAGATTCAGTCTCCAAATAATAATAACTGTAAGCATTTACACAAAGTGTAACATTAACACGATTAAGGCATTGCCCCGATTTAGAAATCGGAGCAATAACTAAACACCATAAATGAAAAAAATGTACAATAATTATGAGCTTTTACACGTAATACAAATTCTAATAAACATATGTAAAGAAGCAAGGTGTGACAAGGAAAGAGAAAGGTTAATGATATGATTGGGAACACTTGAAAATACCTCAAGAACCAAATCAGTTGAAATATATACCAACTATTCACTAGCAGGAGTGGATCTCCCACCTGGGAGGATTTGTCTGTAATTTGTTAACTTAAAGAGAATCAAGCATAAACATAGGAGTATCTTCATTTTTTCCGGGGACGATAAAAATAAGCCCCATAGAGAGCCACACAGCAGGTTTCCGTGCTACGAGTGATATTGACATTATTTATTTTAGAATGAGTCAACGTTTGACTACAAGATTTTCACAGGAGAATCCTTGCATAGTTTACTTGATTCTAGAGTAGTTTCAGCCCAAGTTGAGGACTACCCCCAATCATGTCATTTACCTTTAACATCGCAGAGGAGTTCCTATATCTTTGTGTTTTGCACCGAGAAACATCACGTTTCTGAGAATTTCTTAAGCGACCATCACTAGTGGCCACATCTTTCCTAGTCTGAGGACAAAGGCCTCTACGTCAGGTGGACACACTATACCCATTTTTCTTAAACTATTTAATGTGAAAAAGTGTGGAATAATACATTTTGTGCTATTAAGTTAAAGTCATTAGATCTGACGAAAAAAATCACGTGTCCCCTTTATCTGCGCAATTAGGCAATGTCACACTATTGACATTTGTATTGGAGTTTTAAATGGTATACGTAAGTATATTTACATGTTTACAAAACCAGTTGGCTGAACATAAAGGTATAGTACAGGTACGAATAGTTTCATGTGTTGAAAGATTAAACGTTCCATTCAACGAGGCAAAGCCGAGTGATATGATAAAGAAAATACCTTCATTATTTTATACAACATCTTATAAAACATTCATTATTTGTTGTATACACTATCTTGGTAGATCTTTGCCATTTGATTGGAGGAAGGTAGTATTAAAATAATATAGCCCTACTTAAATTTGGATAAATCCAGTGTCATTCTCTTTTGGCTTGTCCACAAATTCATCATCCAATATATCATCAATGTCTCTGCAATTTTCTCATTAGGCCAAATATTCATAAAAGCAGCGAAATATGTTCAAGTTCAAACTCATTTTTACATTGCTACGCGCGGTATACGTGCATCACGTAGCTACATCGTGCAAATGGAGCAAAAAAAATGGATCCAAAAATGCAAGGCGAATGGATCCAAATTGCACGCTGCGCTCAATAGAGTATTGAATATGACAAGAATTTAATTGGGTGTTTTAGTCGTGCCAAAAATTATCCCCTGTGCCGATCTTGCAACGGTATTAATCTAAAAAAAAAAACCGAAATATTTTTTCCAAATAAGTCCTGTTCTGGCCACACACAAAAGTGTGTCAGCACTGACCAGGAATTGAACCAATCCTGTGTACACAATGAAAAGAATATTTAAATAGAATAATGGGATTCTCAAGCAGTTCAAAATTTGAAAAAATATTTCGATCTAAATTACTTTTTAAACAGTTTTATTCAAAGTGTGACTATCTGGAAATGATGCCCCAACTCCAGCACGACAACTATCGAGGGTTATGATCGAGATAAACAATTCAACACTTGTGATTACCAAGAATTGCCAATATATATAATACCATTGTCATGCCACGAAGGATAATAAAACATCAAATTCATATTTGATTTAATATCATCATTTTACCAAAAAATACGAAGACAAGAGAAATTCCTTTCCTTTAACTTATTGCATAACAGACGTTTGTATTCCTACATCTAGAAAAAAAGGCAAATTAAACATGACGGGTTTGTCTTCTTTCACTTGACACGTAAATAATCATTTACGTCTGCTGAAAAAAAACCTAATAAAGAAATACAAAAGAACAAAACAAAAACACATACATCTAATTGTCTTGTTTATATGACCTAACAGAAGCTTGAGAATTGAAATAAAAATACGTTAAAATAGATTTCTATTGTTACATTATTTATACTAAAATGCATGAAGGTTGCGTAATTAAGTTGTAAATTGTTCATACTTATTTTACGAAGTTTATGATCCACAATTTGAACCATCATTCTTACTTAATAACGTACGGTTTGTGTTATTATACGTTTTACCAGAAATTACATAAGGTGTGCGGTTTGCTGTATTATTTTGTGTATATGTAAACGTGATGTAATATATATTCTTACTATATCTCAGAATAAGAAGTTGATTTCAAAATAAACATTAATGAAATTAACAAATTATACTCTCGACTCCTACCAAGAGACGTTATGATGGTTCCTATTTTTAAAAGCGGCGGTACATAATCGAAGTAAATTAGAGTGCCCTAATTGTATTGTATTATTATACTACACACACTACGAAGAGAATACAAAGACGATATCTAATTCATAATATGAAATATGTTATCTGTGATTAATGATGTTAGATACAGAAAATGTACCTTATAGCATGCATGTACTTAATAAGCATCTGTACTAATATGTAACACTTAATTTGTAACAATATAATTATCATTATGCAGTCGCCTTTATGACAGACCTCAATGAATCAAGGTATTTCAGAAAATCTTTGCTATCGTTGGTGACGAACGGATGTTTTCTTTTAACGGAAAAAAATAAATGTAAATAAATTATATGAGTTGATTTTACAAACAAAAGCAATCAAAATACAGGACATGATTTCTTTGTTTGTTTTTATTTGTTATCATTAGCTACTGCCGATTTTTAATTGCCATCACGAAACAACGCAATGTCTAGACAGGTATGGCATAGTCAATCACTTTATTCGTCCTCATGCTTTTCTCAAACCTTTTCCAAAAAAGATTCTGACTGTCCTCATCCTCGGTCCACAACATGAAAGGTTTGTTCTTACTCAGAAAGAGTCGCACAAGGTATGGCATGTGATCGTCCTGGATGTCCTCCATAAATACCAGGAGGATCTTGTCCAGTTTGGTGTCGTTGAGGTGCTCCAATGACATGCGGAGTTTTGTCATAAACCAGTGGTCATCAATACACTGGTTGCTGAGCAACAAAACCGTCTTGAAGCTGTTCTCAAGAACGTACAAGATGGCGTTGATGTAAAACATACCTGGAATAAGATCGTCATCTCCGTAGACGACGTTGTTTAAGTGAGGCAACTTCTCCTCCAGGTTGGGTCTCAGGATCTCGTCGACCCACCACTCGTCGCCGTCATGAAACATGACATTGAGGTTATACTCGTAATTCTCAGGATCGTCCTCGATTTCCTCGTAACCAAAGATCAACAACTTCAGGAGAAAGAACTTGTAGTTCAACCACCACCGCTTGTAATACGCCATTACGCAAACGAGACCGGTTAAAACGGCGCAAAAAGTCGTTCCCATGATTAAACCGATATTTGGTCCACAAATTTGTTCGGGAATGAATAGTAAGATAGGTTGATTGATAAAGTCCTTAGCGGAAGAGGTAGAACACCTTGTTTGATTTGGATGTGCCAACTTAATGTCACTGGTATGAAGCCATTGTGAAAACCACGTCAAGTCACAAGTACAGGATATTGGATTTCCGGATATATCAAAGAGCAGTGTTCTATAAGTTGTTGGAAGTGTACCAGGGTTCACCGTGCTGATTTTGTTATCACGTAAGTACAGACTCGTTAAATGGGTCATGCCTGCAAAAAGCGTCTTGTTGATATCACGCAGTTTGTTATTTTGCATGTTAAAGGTAAATGACATCATTGGGAATAGTCCTCAACTTGGGCTGAAACTACTGTAGAATCAAGTTAGCTATGCAAGGATTCTGCTGTGAAAATCTTGCAGTCAAACGTTGACTCAATCTAAAATAAACAATGTCAACATCACTCGTATTAAGGAAACCTGCTGTGTGGCTCTCTATGGGGCTTATTTTTATCCTACCCGGCAAAGAATAAGATACTCCTATGTTTATGCTTGATTCTCCTTAAGCAAACAAATTACAGACAAATCCTCCCAGGTGGAAGATCCACATCTGCTAGTGAACAGCTGGTATATATTTCAATTCATTTGGTTCTTGAGGCATTTTCAAGTGTTCCCAATGATGTCACTAACCTTTAAGAACTTCCAGGTATCTCAAATCATGAAACACGTCAGTATATATGGTAATAATTTCGTTATTACTCAGATATAATTTGCTGAGAGATGATAAATTTGCAAATATCCTACTCCGTAAAATCTTGATTCCAGAGCTGGAGAGGTCCAAAGTATTGAGGTTCCATAAGCAACTAAACACGCCAGGTTCCATCTGCTGCATAAAATTACCCCGCAAATTAAGTCGTCGGAGAGACATCAGGCCAGAGAAAAGTGACATGTTACGTTGTCTATCAAACAATTCATCGCCTATCAAATTGGAGAAAGCCATGTGCAGTTCTGTGAGGGACGAGGTATTGCTGAATTGGTCTAGATATTTGAAATGGACCGGAGAATGAGACATTTCTAACGTTTGCAGGTGTACCATTTTCCTAAAAGCCCCTGCCATTTTTATGGACTTTTCACTCGAGAGGTATAGCCCGTGTAAGTTAGGGAGTTCGGAAAATGTAGCCTCAGAGAACTGCGTGAATAGATTGTGAGATACATTAAGTACACTTAAACCCCTTAAGCCAGTGAATGAATTTCGTCGAAAAAATAGCAGCTGATTGCTTGAGAGGTCGAGAAAACGAAGATTGAAGATTGTCCAAGAGTGATAATCGCTATAATCGTTTAGTCTGTTATTAGAAAGATCTATAGACAAAATCGCTGGCATTCCATCAAAGACACGAGATTCCAACGTGGTCATACGATTTCCAGAAATATAAAGTTTCTCCAGTAAGGGCATGCAGGCAAAAGCAGCTCTCGGTAATTGGACGATGTAGTTGTTGGATAAGTCGAGTTCTTCTGCTGCATTAAGGCCACAAAACGAATAATTTGTGATCTTACGAATTTTATTAATTTGGATGTGGAGTGTTTTTAATGTAGCAAATCCTCTGAAAGCGTTGTTTGGGATATCAGAGATAGAATTACTCACCAAGCTTAATTTTGTAATGTTTGGAAAGGACTCTTCACTTCCATTAAATGCCATAATTTCATGGACATGTGCCCCAAATAGTGTCAATAGTTTTATTTCTTTTACACCTAGAAATGGTCGGATATCAAATGTATGTATGTGATTAACATCAAGAATTAAGTGTTCCACTTTTGTCAAATGAAAGAAAACCCGAGGAGGTAAAGAACGAATCTGGTTTGAAGCCAAGTCAAATATTGAGATGGAACAGTTTTGTAGAGGATAAAAATCTTGCTCATGCAATTGTGAGATTTTATTCTTGACCAAATCAATTCTTGCGAAACGTGCTCTCGCAAATAATCTTCGTAACCTGATATTTTCTATCAAATTACCACGTAAGACTAATTGTGCCGTTCTTGAAAACAACTCAGTTGTAAAGAGGAATTTCTTCCAAGGTATTGAATGCTAGGTTTAAAATGGAGATGAGCCTGTTGAAATGAAATAATCTTGGCGATAGGTAGGAGAGAGCGTTACCCGCTAAGATCAAGATGTCAGGTTTTTCAGTGGTGAAAATGTCGCTGTTTCTACAACTGCTATTAGATTTGCGTAGCTGTTGAGGACAATGAGGTTCGGAATATGCACGAAAGATTTGTTGGTCAGGATTGTTAACCCGTTGCTTCCGGGAACCGTATCCGTGTAACATACTCACACACGGGAACCGGATATATACGGTTCCCAAATGATGCACTGCATGGTTCATTTTGATACCTTAAATTCGTCCTTTTTCATGTCTTTTCTGAACGTACGTAGATATCATTTGAAAGTTCATAAAATAACGTTTTGTTTCCAGCCCACTTCATCAAGTTTGACGTCGTTGTATTCTGATTTCGATGATTTTAAAAAAAAACTTGTATCGTCGAAATGAGAAGATCGAACATGTCGCGAAAATCTTGAGATTTTGCGTTTCGCTGAACCCCCTGCATGCACCAGTAACTGTGTGCGAATTTGTTACTCGCACAGCAGCGAAAAAGCGGTCTCGTACACTCGCGCGGGTGCACGCACGCCCGTATTTGTAAGGTACGTGTGCAATACGCATGCAGAATATGTCCCGTGGCCCTGTGTATGCACATTAGTACCAGGGAATTGTTATAGAGGTAGTATGCTACGAGTTTACTAATCATTTTCATGTTGTTTACTAATTGCAGTTGAAATATAATAACATATCACGATATCGATTCGGAGAATAATGCAGCAAAGATGAGGTACGAGAAGCTGTTTCGGACTTTGATTCCGCGAATGAATTTTTACAAATTAGAACTATCGAGTGATGAAGAGTATTCAATAACTCGTACAGATAGGAAGCAAAGGGAAAAATTGCGACCTTTC
>JZLH01S0127660.1:14079-27747 GCA_001188425.1 Eucidaris tribuloides
CTTTACCATACAGGCTACATATTAGCCTGTAACAGTAGGCTGTGATCATATTAAATAACAAATTGAGTGAGATAAATAAAGGATAAGAAATTTATCTGAAATGTTTGATCCAGATTATTGCACAAATAAATGACAATAGAGCAGTATACCCTCCGGGTGCCAAAATGAAAATTACGATTTCAAAGAATTGTGGAGTTTTGGTAGCCAAGAAAAAAAAACATATCTGATGTCGATATGAAGATTTTACCCAGTTAAATTGGGGCTTCAAATCAAAGATGGCCTTCGACTTAAGGGTTGCACATTTTATTACTCCTTGATCTGGATGAGGGCTTTGATATTCTTATCAGTACTTTCGTTTCATTAATGAATCAAAATATTCCACAAAATCAGGCCAAAAAATAAAATAAAATAAAATAAAATAGAACAAATGGAAAAATACCCAGGTCTCCCCAGATAACTAAGAGTTACTGAAATACAAAAATTGTAATAATACTTGAACAACCCTTTTACGACGGTAGAAATATAAAATGTATTTCCAACAGTTTGACTCTTTAAAATGAGACATCAAACGTACTTGTCAATAAATCAACAATTTCATGAATGAAGATGCTAAAGAGGAAAAATTTCGCAAATGTAGAAGAGAACTTTATATTTCAGATTATTTCAACGGTTATTTTGTGAAAATTTTTCATAAGTTTGCTGATAAGATTCCTCATTTAAATCGTACTTTTATGGAGTTATAGACTATCACATAATTGTTTCTTTTCTTTTTTAAATATAATCCAGTAATTGAAGCAGAGATTCTTGATTTAGTCAGCAACCTCATAGTAAAAAAAAAAGTGCAGAACACCATGGTTTGAGTAACGTTTCTTTAAAATCAATTACTACTATCCTTGAAACTTCCAAAACTGTTACGTTTATATTCAATTTTTCTACGAGCAGTGGTAGTGTTCCTAATAAAATGAAATTAGCTGAAGTATTCTTTATATATATTTTAAAAAGACGTAATTCTTGTTAGTATAGGCCGACATAGTTATTTACTTCTTTTTCTAAAATTCTTGATTTTTATTTCATGCAGTGAAGGTCCTACAAGAAGAGATCGTATTCATTGATTCATGATTATTGTTTAGAGAAAAAACATAGTATCTTTCATGAAATATGACTTTTCTTGACAAGGTAGCACTTGCACATTCACTTACACATACTTTTCTACAGCTTTTGACATAGCAATAACATGTTTTGAAAGTTGTCTGAGAAAGGAACAACAGTTTATGACTAGAAGTCTTCTTTTAACTGCATAGGTTGTGGCGTAGCGCAAGGTGCTATCCTTGGCAACTTTCTTTACATCTTTATATTACTGATGTTTGACATCTTTTGTCCCATTGTAATCCTAAATATCTTCTTGATACAATGTTGAAATTCACCATGTCCCAGAGAGGATTAAAACGAATAAACTTCCCCTAGATCTTGATCAAGGGGAAGTTTTCATACTCTTTCTTAATTCACTAAAAAAACGCTTCCTAGCAATATAACATTTGATATAATTTTCCTGCATCAGGTACAAAATAGTTGATTTCTATAAAGGTGCAATCACTGACGAGGATTTATACTGGAATTTACATGCGATTAATGTATCTGCAGAAATATTTGGTTGATTAACAAATTGGATCACTTTTCCCCAATCTTCACTGAAGTGTTTATACTGTACTATAATCCATCTTTCTCTCAACTACGGCATATTAGCTAGATGTTATACGCAAGCAAGACCCTAACGAATAGAATACAGTTACTTCAGAAAATCAGAATATGTATAAATAATGATTATCTCTCTCATACCGAACTTCTCTTTTTATCCAACAATATCTTAGGATCAGTGAAATATATTCTCTACAATTAGGTGTTCTCAGGTGTCTTTTGAATAGTAACAAGTTACCACATTTTTTTTAATTTTATGTTTGTCAGGAAGCATCCTATTTATGATCACATAAACCAGGGGTAACCATACAACTTTTTACCATCATTGTCAAAAGTATTTGCTCACCATGTTTCCATTGGATTCGTTCGATATAGACTGATTTTCATGTTCCTCTTAATATTACAACTTACAAAAACTTCATTTAAAGTGACTAGGTTACATGAAGAAAGTGTCAAACTTGTGATATCTGAGTCTACATAGGTAGTGTTTTAAATGAACAAATAAACCACCTTAAATATACAGACAGTTTTGAAAGTGATGGCTGCTACTGGCAAGATATGCACTGATAAACAATTCCACTCTGGTGGAGGATAAATAGTCCTAGATCTATAACATTATTGTTTTTAATGTCCATTGGGAGATAGTGGGCTCATAGGTGAATCAGTATCAACTCGAGTTGTTTGTTAGATTTCACTTTTTCACTCTGCCGCCTTACGAAGGTTGCCGGTGAGGCATCTTGTTTTTCCTGGGTTGGTCCCGTTTAATCTTGTTCTGTTAAATACGATAACTTACAGAACAGTCCTTAGTAGAAGTATATTTATTCCTAGGGTCCCGTTGACGCTAATGTTAATGCCTCCATTTTTCTCACGGATTTGGATAGATGATCCTATTTTAATGAAAATATAGCCCGTCCATGGCATTTCAAAATGGCGTGATTAACATTGTTGGTATAACGCCATTTCTTTCAGAAATGCCCTGCAACGCCTATTTTTGAAATACAGTATTAAGATCTTATATTCTAGAACTGTAATTCCCTATATCAATCAATAAGGTATCATTTGAAACTATTTCCTGCCATGCTAATATCTTATAAAAAATTTTTCTGACACCAATTTGGTCATGCTTGACCCCAAACCAAGATGGCCTGCCGACCGCCATATTGAATAATCATAGAAAACTTAAATATATGAAGTCTTAGCAAAATATCGAAATTAATGCTTCAAATTAATAGTGCTAAATGAAATTGATTCCACTGTGCATTTAACACTGGGATATTGCGACCCTACCAAAGAACCATGATTTTAAAAGTCTCCTACATATCCGAGCTGGATGGATCAGTGCCTAATTTCATAAATTCAAAATGGCCGTCATAAGGCCATTTATGCTCATATTCTTTGGCAGGATGGACACCAATAGCTAAGTATTTGCTGGTATGTATACTCATATGTTTCTAAGAGCATGGAAGTGCAATATATGATATACTAATCCCATACACTTTCAAATCATTCTTGCTGACATGTGTAGTTTGGCCTAAATTTTGATATTAAATATCAAGAATCGGCTCGCCTATGTAGGCGCCATTTAAGCCTATTTAACATGAATACTCATGTGATGATAATATTATTTGTATTGCCATATATTGATATTTGGAGGTGGAAAGAACCAGATTTTATCATAACAACTAGTTTCCAAGTCTTAACTACATGTATGGACCTAATGTGCATAAACAGCATGAATTATATATGTTCAAAATGGCTAACATCCTAACTTAGTTATTGACGCATATCCTTGGACGAGGACCCAGACTTATGTAAATTTGTGGTTGTCTTATCCTCATATGTTTGTGGTAATGGTTAATCTTATATTTAATGATATCAGTAGTAACTTTTTTCAGCATTTCTATGATGTACATAATTTACATAACTGTGCATATATATCCATGTGCAAAGGCCAACATATGTCTCCAATATGTTTGGCATATTCGTCCGTCCCTGTATATTCAATTATATTGGTATGATTTATTATATTATTTATTATCTATTATTTAATTATTATTATTATTTATTTTTTATTTTGTATATTATTATTATTTATTATATATTAATTATTATTAATATTATTATTATGCATTATTATTATTATTATTATTATTATTATTGATTAATTATTTATTATAATTTATTATTATATATTATTGTTATTCAGTGATTATTATTATTATTACTCATTATGATGTATCATTCCTCATTATTTATTTATTATTATTATTTATTTGCTGTTTTCATCATTCGGATGACAAGGACTGAAAAGCGAACTTAATCACGGTCACCCTCAGGTATCCAGTCCCGGGTAGTTTGCATATGGATATGTGACAACACGGGTTTTCACCCTTCTCTTTTCGATGAAGTGCGTGGGTTCTTTTATGTGCTGAGGTGTTTCTATCTCAACATGTGACCTCCGGCTTTATGTCCTATCCGAGGGACGAGGTAATGGGGATAAAATGCCTTACCCAAGGACACAACTGCCGTGGCCCTTCAAGGATTCAAACCTTGGAGCTCTAGGTCGAGAAACCGAGTCTTATCCACTGAGCCATGACGCTCCCCTCTGATGTCCCCTCTAGCAACATCCATAAACTTCCTTTTTGGGGGTCTTCCTCTCTTCTTTTTTCCTGGTGGCACCATTTCCAACATCTTTCCCCCTTGCACTCAAAACTCTCCTTTGGATATACCCAACAACCGCCGCGTGCACTCTTAATTCCCTCTCCTATTTCATCCCGAAACCTTCCTATGTTTACTGTCCCTCTTACAAAGTTATTTTAATTCGGTCTGTTCTTGTCACTCCTTCAAAGAATCGCAACATGTTCAACTCTGGGACATTTAAATTTTCTTCCTGTTTTTTTGTTAGCTCAAGCCAGTAAATCTTAGTGGCCTAGCCACTGTCCTATAAATTGCACCCTTTGTTATGGAATATACCCTGTCACTCCCCCACACACTAGGGTTCTCTTCTTCTCTTCCCCTTTGCAGTCCCCAATCCTTGAAATGTTGAACCTAAGTATTTGAAGTCCTCTACATTTGCTACCTCTACACCTTGCTGTTTCACCATACCTGCAGCTGTCACCTCATTCACACACATGCACTCTGTTTTGTCCAGCTAACTTTCACCCCACCCCATCTTCTTTTGAACATTCTTCAAGTTCAGGCTCTCTTAGTTTCCTCAACCAGCTCCCTGCTCTCAAAGCACATCACAATGTAATTTGTGAACATCACAGTCTGCGGGGACTGCATCTCACGTCATCTGTCAGCAGGGGCGTCACTAGACACATTTGAATGGGGGGTGTTACATGGTCAATTTGTCCGATAGCAAAAATGAAAATGCCGATTGTAACGCGTTGTTGTTCAAGGGCGGTAAACAGAGCAACATTTTTGTTTTCAGGATGGGTTTGGGTGATCGACGCTTCACTGAGTGTTGTTTTGTTTTTTTTTGAGTGGGGTGTCATAATATTTTTGGGCATTATTGATTGCTTGCGCTGAATTGGGGAGGGTCGGGAGCGGGTTCCCCTCCGCATGGTGAGAAATTTGACCCATTTTTCGCCTTTGAAATGATGCGTTTTTTCAGCCCCATTTTACAGGTCGGAATAGCAAAATTGAATTCGTTTAATAATCGTTGTAGGTTGTGGTGAATTGTTGTGATCGGGAAGGGGCCATCCCCTACCAGGTTGAGAAAATTTAATTCAACTTTAAAGTATATGTTTGTTCACGCGCCCGTGTTTGTATACAGATTAGCATGAGTGTGACATCTTTTTCGGTGCAAAAGGTGTCCACGATTGCTGTATGGCTGATAATAGGGGAGGGTCTGGCGAGGGGGCCCCCTCGACAGGTGAGAAATCAGACAGTTTTCGCCTTGAAATATGCGTTTTTTAGCCTATATTTCAGGAGGGATTGCATGACTGACATATGTTGTCTTTAATATTGTTCGTAGTAGTTGTGGCGATTGATTGGAATTGAGAAGGAGGTGCTGGGAGGGGTTCCCCTCCAGGAGTGAGAAAATTTGACATTTTCGCCTTGATATATGTTTTCAGGCGCCCGTACGATGATGATTGCAGATATGACATCTATGATTGCTGATAGCTGGGTGGATATTGGGAGGGTCTGGGAGGGGGCTTCCCTCCCAGGGATGAGAAAATTTGACTTTTCGCCTTGAAATGTGCGTTTTTCAGTCATTATTTTTCAGGACGAATGTATAATTTACTTTTCTTAATATTTGTTTAAAGATGATTGCGATTGCCTGATGGGGAGGGTCTTGGAGAGCGGGTTCCCCTCCAGGGTTAGAAAAATTATGACATTTTCGCAACTGTCAAAATTGTATTTTCAGGGCCATGTATGAAGGAATTGCATAAATTACCTTGATTTGTCTGATTGTTGCAAACCGGTGTGGTCAATTGTTTGATTAGGTGGATAAATTGGGATGGGGTCTGGGAGGGGAATTCCCCTCGCCAGGGTGCAGAATAATTTACACATTTTTGCCTTCAAATATGTGTTTTCTAGTCTTTCATGGTGTTTTCATTATTAGTGATGATATTGAAATCAAATAATTGCATCCTTTTGCGTGTGCAAGATTTTGAAGGAAATGTTTGTTGTTGTGATAAATTTAGGGTGGGTCTGTGGGGAGATTCCTCTCCAGGGTAAGAAATTAGACATTATGTTTCACCTATAAAATTGCATGTTAGTAGCAGTCATTTAGACGCTAGAATGTACACATTATTAAAGTACACTCTCATCTTAAGAAACGGGGAAGTCTCTCTGGCGGGGTGGGAGGAAAAATTTCACATATTATATTAAAACACGCGTTTATTCTTTTTTAGACCAACCTACAATCATAGTATGCATACTCATTGATCAGAATGTAAAGGACCTGCATTACATAATATTAATTTTGCGACTGGTAATGACCTAGTGCAATTAGACTGATAACGTTACAGTGCGGGACTGTGCGCAACTGAATTGTGTCGTGTTTGCAAGTGGCATTGTCCAGTCAGAGTTTGCCCACTGATACAATAATACTTTTCAATTTAATCAATCCAAGTATCCAACTGTTTTGATAAGTGCATATGTGCTTACTGCCTGATTTTCTTGCGAAGATTTTTGCCGGAATTGTGCAACATGTTTTGATACTGCATGGACATGCACTCAGAGTGTTGACACGGAATGGCTGGTCAATTGTTTTATCTCCTCCCTTCCTTCTTGTCTTCTTTCTTTCTTCTCCCTTTCTTGCCTTTTTTTCTTTTTCTTTCTTTCCATCCTTCTTTCTTTCTTTCCTTCCTTGCTTTTTCTTTCTCTCCCTTTTTCTTATCTTCTTTCTTTACTTTCTTTCTTCCTTTCTTCCCTTTCTTTCTTTTCCTTCCTTTATCTTGTCCTCCCTCTTCTTTTTTTCCTTCTTCCGCTGTTTCTTCTTTCCTTTCTTCACTTTTTTACCTTTTCTTCCTCTCTCGCCTTTTTTTGTATGTGGGCTGCGACTGGTGCGGCAAATTTGCCGACTGGGTGTCGTGAATTTCCGGACTGCGACCATTAATGGGGGGTGTCACCCCCCCACACCCCCCCCCTCTAGCGACGCCCCTGTCTGTCAGCCTGTCCATCACCATTGCAAACAAGAAAGGACTAATTAATACTGAACCTTGGTGCAATCCAACTCTCTTTTTTAACCTACTGCACACGTCACAACTGTCTCACATGCCTCATACATATCCTGCAGTATCTTCAATTACTTTTCTGCTACTCCTGGCTCTCTCCAACAACACAATTCTCTCTTGGCACTCTATCATGCCATTTTCAAGATCCACAAGCACACATTGCAGCTCTTTTGCCTTTTCTCTGTATGTCTCCATAAACATCATAAATTCAAATATTGAATCCGCAGTGCTTCTAAATGGCATGAAACCCCCTCTCAAATTGACACCTATTTGTCACCTTATCTTCCACAACTCTTTCGAAATATATGACTCGTCCCCTTTATTTCTATGAAATTACCACAGCTCTGCACATCACTCTTACTCTTTCAGACTGGTAAGAACATGCTTTTTTTTATCATTTCACTATCCAAGATTCCATTAAACAGCTTTGTCAGGAATACCGCTCCCATGTAACCCGGACACTTCCATGCCTCCACTTGTACATTATCTTGACGAACTGCCTATCCATTTTACATTCTGTTCATTGCCGATCTCACTTCTTGCTTACTGATCTGCTGATAGGTCGTACTTCCTCATTAACTTTGTTTGTAGCATCTATCCTCCCCCTCCCCTCTCCCATTTTCTTCATATAATCTTGCCATCTGTGTTAACACTCTCTTCATCAGTCAAAACATTTGCTTTCATCCTCATTACATGGCTTTCCCATCACTCTCTCACTGTCTAGCCAATCAATACATATCATTTCCCCTTCTTTGTGTCATTTATAAAATGAATCATCATACGCCTCACTCTTGGCCTTTGCCACCGCTTTCTTCAATTTACGACATATTTCCACCCTTGTTTACTTTTATCGTCTCTCTGCTAATCCCGCTTCTTCTTTGCCGTTCTCTTCTGCATTATGGTCTCCTGTACGTCCTCATTCTATCATAATGTCTCTTGGTACCCCTCCTTCCAGGTGCATACTCTAAAAAACTTTCTCCCTTATCTCATTACAACTTCAGCTACATCCAACCATTCTTCCAATCCATTCTCCTCCATTTCCTTTCCCACGTTCTCTCGGAACTGTGCGCAACTTTCTTCCTTACTGTTTCTCTGCCAATTTCAAGCTCACTTTACATATCACCACTCGATGTTGTCTTGCTGTAATCACCTTACAACTGAGAATCTCTCTCAAGTCACGTCAAGTCCACCTACGTTCATATACCTCCCCTCTTATTCTGTGATCCTCCTTCATTCTAAACAAGGAATTGTCATTGTCATCATTATACTTTTCGAAGAGATCACTATTATCTGCCCTTCTTAATTTTTCTCTTTTGAAACATAACTTTCCGTTATATCTTCATTCCCTCTATTCTTTTCACGAACATGCCCATGCAAATCTCCTCCTATTACTACTCTCTTTTCCTGATGTACCCTCCCTACCTATTCATCCATCTCGCTATAATAAATATCCTTTTCCAAATTCCCGCATCCTATTTTTGGTGCGCAAGAGCGTATAACATTTACAACTGTTCCCTAAATCATCATATCCAGACTCATTATCCTATCAAACACATTTTTACGCTCAGTACATTATTAACATAACACTCTTTAACAATTATGCACACATTTTTTCCATAAAAAGGACAACGTTCTACAGCTTGAATTTACAATGAAAACATAAGCTTAAGTATGATACATGGTAGTCATTTCAATACGTTTATGTACAAAATCATGCATATATTCTCTGTGTCTTTGTTAAATAACCATTTAAAGATCGATATACGGAAATGTGGGCATATGGGAAACCATATATGGATGCCATTTTGCCTGGATAAAATGCAAATTTATACAAATTATGTATATTAGAATGCTGAAAAATTACTACTTATATCATAATTGTGTTCCTTAACCTAACAAACATGGGTATAGACACCAAAACTTACTTTCTACGGGTTTTATGTCCCAAGATATGGTCATAACTAAGTTAGATGTTAGCCATTTTGAATATATAATTCAGGCATGTTTATGCAAATTAGGTCTACATGTAGGTATAATGACTTGGAAACGGTTGTCAATGAAAAAATCTGTTCTTCCACCTCCAAATATCATATTAGGCATACAAATGTATTTTTACATGATTATCATGTTAAACATAGGCTTCAATGGGCTACATGGTGGCCATTTTGAAATCATTTATATACAAATTTATGCAAATTACACATGTCAGAATGTTTGAAAGTGGTTGATTATATCATATTTGCATTCCATGACCTTAGAAACATGAGTATACATACCAGAAATTACTTACTTTGGTGTCCATCTGTCAAGATATGGGCATAAATAGGCCTTATGACGGCCATTTTGAATTTATGCAAATTAGGCACTGATCCACCACTCGGATGTTAGGGGACTTTTAATATGTTGTTTTGGTGGCTCTTTCAGGTTAAATGCAAGTGGAATCATTTCTTTAGCAATTTAATTTGGGTTATTTCATATTTTGACTGGACTTTATATTAAGTTTATGATTTTCAATATGGCGTCGGCGGCCATCTTGGATTTGGCGGTCAAGATGAACCCAAACTGTGTTAGAAATTGTTTTATAAGGTTTAGCATGCAGGAAATAGTTCAAAATGATACCTTACTTTTTAATATAGGGATTACAGTTCTAGAAATATAATATTTTATGTATGTTTACACAATTTTCCCGCCATTTTTGAAAAATGCATGGGAGCTATATTTTCTTAAAATAGGTCCATTTAGCCAAATCCGTTGAGAAACAAAGGTAGCATTAACATGGTCACGGATCCTAGGAAAATGACTCTACTAAGACGTGATTATATGCATGGTAAATACATAATTTATAAGTTTATATTTCATTAAGATTGTTAGGGACTGTAGTCAGGTTTTCAAAACAATGTACAGACAATTTGTGAAAAACTGTAATTGGGTACCTGCGAGGGAGCAATGCAACCGAGAGGGGGAGGGTGTGGGAGGGGGATACCCCCTCCCACGCCAGAAACTTCTTAAAAATACGCATAGACAAGAGTGGATTCTAGGACTGGTAAATACATATTTTAAAGGAACATTTTATCAAGATTATAAGGATTGTACTCAGGTTTTAAAAAGATGTACAGGACGCAGTCTAATGCGAAAAAAATGTACATGAGTCGTCGAGGGAGCGAAGCAACCGAGCGGGGGAGGGGGACCTGTTGAAAAGTATGCATAAAAGTACGTGTTTCTGAGCATGGTAAATACAAATTTTGAAATTTGTACACCTTTCTATTAATATTCAAGTGTTTGTTAGATTGCTTCGGTTTATTCCTTAATGTTTTTAATGTAACACATTTCTCGTCCGATTTTTCTCCCCCCGAAGAATCGCACCTGGGTTGGTGATAAATTGTGGAGAGTCTTGGAGGGGCTTCCCCTTTCATGTTTTCCCTTTTCTCTCTCCCCTTTCATTCATTAAGACTGGGAGCATGAATTTGTCGACTGCGACCATGAGGGGAGGGAGGAGTATTTTTTCAAAAGCGCGGGGGGGGGGGGTGGGCGGGCAAGACATGAAGGATCGATTAAGCGAAGAACATCCCCCCCCCACCCCCCACCACCACCAACACCACCCAAAAAAAGTTTTGTTGCCCTTAATTGACAAATCACCGGGGTTGGTTATTTTTTTTATTATTATTCATTTTGTTTCAATTCATTTTTTTTCTTTTTCGCTAGAATTCACTATCATCTTCAGTGGCTGGAAAATGCTTTTCAATTCGTGTGTCGCAAGTTCGGAGCACGTAATATGCCTATATACACAAGTTGTAGGCCTCCCAGGCGTTGTTTTAGAGCAAAACGTTGAAAGAGCTATACCGGAAATATGCGAGGGTGTAGAGACTTTTGAAGAAAAACAAAACAAAACATGGAAAATACGTTTTTCTACGCATGTTGAAAATACGTTTTAAAGATAGGGTTATATACTTCAGCAAGATTGGGGATTGTACATTTTTGCCTTTATAGCGACACATTGTGCATAGGCCTGCTGTCTTCATTGTCTCTAAATCGTGTGTGGGTAATTAGACAATTACGATAACTTTTGTGTGGGCCTGGAAGGGGGTTTCCCCTGCCTTGGTAAGAAAAAAATGCATTTTCACATTTGAAAATCTATATTTTTGGCTCAATTTAATGACAAATTAATCCGAATATTTCATCCACGTTCGTTATTCTGGCTTATCAGACAAATCATAGCTTTAGAGAGGATTTGGTTTCCCCCTTTAAGAAAATTTACATTTTTGGCAGGGAGTTTACCCTCCGAAGTAAGAAACAAGGGCATTTTTATATGTAAAATCTACAATTAGGGTCCCTTTTAGAGACAAATAAATCCGAATATTTAATCCACTTTAAATTCGTTATTCTGGCTAATTATCGACAAATAGCTTTGGGAAGGAGCGTTTCATGAAGAGTTTTGTAGGTGATTTTAACCGGCAACTGTTATAAGCTACTAAAATCCTTGCATGCTATTGGCTGAAAACTCTTCATGAAACGCTCCATGGTTTCCTCATTCAAAAATTTACATTTTTGGCTGTTTTTTTTTCCGGTTGAGAACAAAATGAATTTTCGCCTTTAAAATTTACGTTTTGGGCCCCTTTTAGAGACAAATTTATCCAAATATATCGTAATTTGGGCTAAATTGACAATGTTTGGGAGGGTCTGGGAGCGGGATTCCCCATCCCAGAGTAAGAAGAAAAATGTATTTTTACCTTCAGAAGTATTTTAAAAGTATATTATACTTATCAAAATTATTATCATAGACGGAGAATATCTGATTAATGCCCAATTATTCTTATGGTTAAACTGCCAATTCTTACATGGGGAGGGCGTGAGAGGGATCACCCTCTGTGCAGATGTTGTTCATGAAGTGGCTTTGCGAAAAATTATTAGCATATATCATATTACTGCAATTTTGATTTTGTTTTTTTTACTTTTGCCCCCTCCAAAAAGTTGGCAAATTAAAATATTCTTAAAACGTAATGCGAGAATATGTTTAAACAGTAGCATAGCGTAAGGCACTACAAAACCATTAAACGTACACAATATCTAACTCTGCATTTCTCGCTTAGATACATTGTTATTTTGCTCGCGGAGCAGGCCGAAAATTCTGACATTTTACTACCATGGGAATGAAAATATTGGGGCATCCATATTGTTTTGCCCCCTCCCCAAAAACCTGACAAATTGAAAAAATTACGTATGTTTAAAATACAGCGCAAGCGCTACAAATCCGTTAAATTTAAACATTATTCAATTTTGAGGCGTGCTTTGCTTGAGCCTACATGATAATTTGCGCGCGGAGCGCGCCGAAAATTATGACATTTTATTACCACGCCAATGAAAATATTGGGGCAAGCATATTGTCCCTTCCCCCCAAAGCAAGTGACAAATTGGAAAATATGTGCGAGGCGCTACAAATTGACACAATGTTCATTTTTTTGGAGGCACTTTGCGAAAAACATTCCCAGTACATTACTGCAAATTTGCGAAAATTTTGACTTTTCTTGCTTTTGCCTTTACCCCCCCCCCCCAAAAAAAGGAGAAAAATAAAAAAATAAAAATTTGAAAAATTCTTAGAACTTAATGCAAGTACATGTATATGTTTAAAACCTAGCGCAAGTACTACAAAAAACATTAAACTATTACACAATATTAAATTTTTGCGGCGCTTGCACGAAAAATAATATCCTATATTGCAAGTTTGCGCATTTGGACATTTTATTACCAGGCCAATGAAAATATTGGGACTATTTGATAAGGAAACATGAACTGTAGTGTGTGAAAAAAACAACAACCACAGCCTAATCCGATATCGGAGTTGAAATGTCAAAGGTGAAAAGGGCTTATTCATCTCATTGGTCTTGCTACCATGGTAACTTCAGGCCTTTCATATCAATTGAATAAGAGTGTAGATTGCGGAGGCATACCCATCGACTGCGCGCAGTCCAACTGTTCTATTTTAAAGCACTAAATCGTCTTTAGAAAATTGAAACTCAACAAGCACTCAAGTTGACCGGTTTTACCTACCCATTTCCTCCCATAGACTTACTGTGTATAGATCTTGGATATTTTATCTTCCACCGGAGTGGAAATTGTTAATTTTGCATATCTTGCCAGTGACATTGACAGTGTAACTTTCCGAACTTTTGTATTTTGGGTTGTGTATTTGTCTATTCAAATAACTACTATGTAGCTCAGATATCAAAGTTGATTTTTTTTTTGTACCTGAAGCCTCCACATTTTTATCCTATTAGCTTAATGTGCGTTA
>JZLH01S0127660.1:33016-45739 GCA_001188425.1 Eucidaris tribuloides
TTTGTCTGAAAAAACTAAGACATCTACATGTACTTCCAAGACTGTAAGAAAGCGTTTGACCGATTTAATCATGAGAAACTGATCAACTGTCTTAACTCACTAGGTCTAGATGGAATGGATATACGCCTGATAGCAAGTCTGTACTGGAACCAGAAGGCAGTAATACGAGCCAGAGGTTGAAATACAGAAAGGAGTTAGACAAGGTTGTATAGTCTCTCCTTTGTTGTTCAACATATATTCAGAAATAATCTTCAGAGTCTTGAACAATGGACCAGGTACTAAAGTTGGGGGCCTAATCATAAACAACCTGAGATATGCATATGACTCTGTGCTACTAGCAGAAACAGAGGAGGATTTACAGAGACTCATAGACAAAGTAAATGCTGGAGGCGAAAGATGGGGAATTTCAATTAATGCCTCCAAGACAAAAAACTGTAGTGGTATCACAGAAGAAGGAAGTCCCTTGTGCCAACATTAAGATAAATAGCACAGCAATAGAACAAGTTAAAATGTTTGTTTATCTTGGTCAGACAGTCACAGAAGATGGAAAATACGACTCTGCAATAAAACAAAGGATTGGGATTGCGAGAACTGTGCTTATAAAAATGCAAGATGTTTTATGTAGTAGAAAGCTTAACTTTGATTTGAGATGTAGAATTTGGAAATGTTACATCTGGAGCACTCTATTTTATGGAGTAGAAACATGGACACTACTAAGGAAACAGCGAAAACTAGAATCATTTCAAATGTGGTGCTTGCGTAAAATGCAAAAAAATCAAGTGGTTAGATGAAAATCAGCAACAGGAAGTCATGAAAAGACAAATAGAGACAGAGAACTGATAAAGGCAATACAAAAGATGAAGCTTGTGTATGCTGGACATAATTATGATGAGAGGAGAAGGATTACACAAATTGTTACTTGAAGGAATGATAGAGGGCAAACGCGAAAGGGGTAGGACAGAGAACATCTTGGTTTGATGACATTAAGAAGTGGACGGGTCTTAATTATGAAGACGTTAGAAGAAGAGTCCAAGACAGAAAACGATGGAGGTGCATAGCCCTACTTGATTGATAAGTGTTAACATAACAAAGCAGATCCAACGCCGGTGTGGAATTCCCAATGTTGCCCCATATTAAGTGTTAATTGCAACGCCGCTTTATTGCGGAATATAACTCTTTTTTTTGTATATGTTTCTGGAAGAGATGAATATTCAAGAAACGTGTTTTGTTGGTATAAAATAAATGGTATTAAGGCGTCATTGGGCTTCACATTTTCGTCCAAAGTGTGTGAAAGAATGCAAAATCTCTTTTATTGATTCTATTCGGAGTCATGTCTATGATTTGTTTAATGATAATCAGCTCTGGTCTTTAATAACTCACAAGGAATCCAGTAATGTAGGGCATCGATGCTGGGGGGGGGGGGGCGGGGCGAGTTACCCCACTAATGAAAATATTCAAGTGCAAATATGTTGTCCCCGCCCCCAATAATTTTGACAACTGTTATAATTCTTAACACGTAACACAAATATTGTGTAAAAATCAGTGCAAGGTAATACAAAATCATTAGATTTTTCATGAAAACAACATTGGACCTACAAATTTCCAACCATATCAATTTCTTAACAGAAGACGGTCCTCTTTTACGCAGGGAAACACGATGTTATAATACGCACTGGTCATGCACTATAGTGCTCTCTCGATCGCCACGCTGTATAGCATGTCTACCGTTTGCATTCACACTCGAACTCATAATAACAAAGATACGCGTGGATATCTCACTGAGAGAAAATCGTATCTATCATTGTTTTTGCCAATTCCGCGGGCCTTATACTAGTCAATACAATTTGATATTCACATTTTTAGAATCCCCAGACTTCCCACTACATATCCTCATCGTCAATATATTTATAGATCTCGCACTTTCATTTTATGAAGCGGCAAAGACAGAAAAAATGAGAAAAAACTGGGATCTTCCACGAGATTTATTTTTTTACCAAAAAGGAAGTCTTTAGACCCAAAACCGCGGGCCATAACGTTGACTTTGGTCACATATTTTGATCTAATCTTAAAGAGAAATCTCCGATTATCGTAAACCTCGTTTCAATAATATATCAAGCCTGTAGATTTGTTACAATGGCAAAAAAATGTGCCAAAAACGACGGTTTTAGTTTCAATTTAACATTGTGTTGCAAAACGCTAGACCATGCAGAAAGTAAAAGATCGCTTAGAAATTGATATGATTCTGGCGCATTTCGCCAAAAAATTCTTACTTTTGCCCCCCCCCCCGAAAAATAAATCGACGCCCCTGTCACAATGTAATTAGGTATGTGATAAAGGGAAATGCTACGATATACTAAATACATTGAAATATTTTACATTTAACCTTATCCTACATTTTGAAGAAGGAAATCCATACTGAAGAATTCACAATAATATTATGCTGACTCTTCAATATTCTCAAATTCAAACTCATTTATGTTTCAAAACTCAAACGGATAGAAATATAAACATCAAGTTAAACAAAATCGAACAAAATCAATTTGTTTGTACACAACATGTGTGATAATATAGATATAGTTATTATTGGCGCAACTTTAATGGTCTAAGCCATTGACATAGTCAGAGATTAGTTCGACATGTATGTTTGTTACCGTATTGTATGCTACCGCATGTGTCTGCTGTAATTTTTTGTGTGACTTGTTTAACCTGGGTTCACATGATTATGGCCTTCGAAAATGAAGGCCATAATGGTTAAAAAATATGTGCGATATGTACTGATATCCGATGGCCATACCTTTCTGTGTTTCGGGTTTATCTCGTCTTTCAGTGATTATCCATTTGAAGAGTGTTGACAAAAATGAGTTTGTTGCATTAAATTTATTTCCATACCATGTAAAAACATATCCAAGTATCAGTTCCAAACAAAATCAATTCCAACTATCCTAAACATGACACCTTAATTTTCATAACAACGGAGATTTTTCATGAAAGAACACTGAAGCTCACCATCGCTGTAGAAGAAATACTATCCCGCAAGTTTTACGCGGAGGGCGGCCGCAGCTGGACGTTCCTCCAGCCTGTCTGGTGGCGCTGTTGTTCCCTGGCAGTCGAGAATGTACTAGAAAATTCTTGAGGTTTGTATCTCTCCCAGGTCGAAATTCCCATAGAAACCAGAAGAATTCTATTGGTTTCTACTGGTCCAGTAGAGACTCATTCTGTACTGGTTTCAATATGGAAAGTGAAATAAAACCAGTAGAAACCAATAGGGCATTTGTACTGGAACCAGTAGCAGACTAGTATGAATTCTTATTGGAACCAGTAGAAATTCCCGTTGAAACCAGTAGAAACCAGTAGAAGACTATTAGAAAACCAGTAGAAATCTACACTTGAAGCGATCGGAGAAAAATGTGTTTGTTTTTTGTTTATTATTACAAATCAACCATTGAATCGATCTATAACATCCTGCAGCCTAATGCAATAGGCTACCTACACCTATTCCCTAGCCTAAGTTCCTAACCTATACCACGTGTTATTAAGAAACAACTTATTCGATCTACTTATATATATCGACATTTTATCGATACAGAAAAATAGTGGTTACTTTATGTGAAAATTTTAATCTCCTTTATTGTTGTATTTCCCTTAATTACATTCATAAAATAAGCCAATTTCATGCAAATTACAGCTGCTAAAATTACTTACCATTACAATTTTACTTAATCTCATGAAAAACAAGCCAAATAATGAGAGAAATATGATTTTAATCGTGTTAGCAATATGCTCATGAATATTCATGAGCCAACAAGTTACAGTGTTTTTTCTATTAACAACTGTACTGTACATCTCTTACGGAGATTGTTCTATTATGCTGCAGAGATTGTATACTGGGGAGTAGTATGATTTAGTGATAAAAATCTGAAATTTAATTATTAAAATATAATTTCCAGTTCAAACCATTAGATCCTACTGGTTTTGATTACTTCTACAGACCTAAGAACAATAAGACTCTGTTGATGAATTGTAAATGTTTCCACTGGTTTTATTGTTTACACCGTTCAACCATTACATCCCTAATGATTTCAACTGGTTTTGAAAACCATTAAACTCTACTGTTTTTTTTTTACTGGTTTGACTTGCACATCTGTTCAAAGCACATCCTACTGGTTTCTATTGGTTTCTACTGGTCATCAAACCATCATCCTCTACTGGATTATAAAGGTTTCTACTGGTTTGACTTGATATTTTTACGCTCATGTTCAAACCATTAGATCCCACTGGTTTTTATTGGTTTCTATTGGTCTTTAAACCATTAAAACTTATTGGTTTCTAATGGTTTCTACTGGTCCCACTTCACAGTTCCCCCTCAAATCAGTAGACTCTACTGGTTTCCTGAAAACCACTAGAAACCAGTAAAACTTCCCTACTGGTGTCTACTGGTTTCTATGGGATTTTCGACCTGGGCTCCGGAAGGCTGGCAAGATGGAATGGCCAGAAAATATACGGCTAGTAGAATCCTTCGTCAGGAGAGCGCTGAAGTTTCTCTTGATGGTCTTAGTGATCAGCTGGGTGACCGGGTGGTACGTCATTACCAGAGGAACAACTTTATCGCGGGTAGAAGGAGCATTCTCATCCAAGGCGGCCTCTTGGGTAGCATTATTAAGCTTCCTCACTGCGGTGGTTAAGACATCCTGAGGATAGCCTCCATTTTGAAAGAAATCACTCAATTCCTCCGTTCTTACTTGGAAAGTATCGTCGTCACTACACAGGCGGCGGAGCCGAAGTAGCTGCAAGTAGGGGAGTGATTTCTTGCAGGCTGGTGGGCGAGACGAACCATACGCTAGGTAACAGTAAGAGTCTGTTGGCTTGTAGAAGACATCTGTTGACAGCTGATCTCTTGATATCGTAACATTGATGTCCAGGAAGGAAACGTTACTATCCGATATCTGACTCGTATATTTCAACGACGGATGGTATTCGTTGATGAAGCTGATGAAGTCATTCAGTTCATTTACGCTATGTGAAGATACGCCGATGAAATCATCCATGTAACGCTTCAACAACAGCGGTTTGGGTCCTTGGTAAGCAGCGAGCATCCGTTCTTCTACATAGCCCATGAACAAACAAGCATAGGAAGGGCCCATCTAGAAAATGTAAGCTAGGCAAACAGCATTGTGTTCAGCGATGGAACTGCTTTAACCTCTGGAATCAGTTGTTGAGGCCTTTGCAGGCGTACTAGCTCAATTCGCGTATTTTATGGTACCTGGGGGTAAGCTGGGGGATATATTTTAGGTATCGGTGGTCATATTTTTGGCTGGTTTTGCTGGTAACCACCTCAGGTAAAACGACTCAATGAATTAGTATTGAAGGAAAAAACGTTGAAAAGGCTGATGAACCACAAATATGGGGAAGCCTATATGGGCCCGGGTTAAAGGCCTTAAAATCCTGCTTATAATTATTTTTTTGTAGTGTACAGGAAATCGTAGAACCTATTGTTGGGATTTCGCTAATGGTACCCACATGAAGCAGCGTTATGATTTGAAATCCTTGACCTTGCTGCACCTGCAATGCATCTTTATGTTGGGGGTGAAACTCATCAGGCCAGTCGTTGGGGCTTTTCAGACTTGTTTACAGTACTAAACGTAGAGGAAACTGGTAATTTAGATACAGGCGGACACATTTAGGCCACTTATGGAGTTAAATCTGATCTTGGGTCTTCTAGTAAAATGATTCATTGAAGTAAACTATAGGAAACACATTGCATAACGACGTTGAAGTTGATGAACGACCACGACAGAATAGGTCTTGCAAGCATGCTTATTTTCCACGCATGTATTACAATGGACATCGAGATTAGGCTAATGTAGACCAAAAAATCAGTCGATTTCGATCGAGATATGTTCTGCTGAGACTATGTCTGGCTACAGTGAATCTCTCTCTCTCTCTCTCTCTCTACTCTATAGACCGGAACATGTGATACACGCTCCTAGCTATGAAGACTAGGCCTGTTACAATGAAATTTCGTAATTTCGATGTGTAGGACTTTTGAGACATGGCAGTACATTTTATTAGATGACATGCCCCATAAATTACGGAAAAATGATGAAAATACTAACTATCACTGCAATATAGCCCCGAGCCCCCCCCCCCAAAAAAAAACCAATAAATAGTTAGACGCACTCGCCGTACTGTCCGTACTAACCATTGCCATCTTTGTTTACTATGTTGCCAGACTTTGCATATAATGCTTGCATCGATTGGCCGACGATTGATGAATGAATCCTAAGGAAATGGTAACACGATCGTGATTGGCTGGCGATTCGTGCGTGAAGATCAGTTCAATCACGGCATGAAAATCACTGTACCTCTGTGTATTTCTTCTAAAAAAGGGGAGGTATTAGACTTCATTTTTTTAGTGAAGCCGGTAAGCCTATCCTATTGTTGAGATGCTCATGTTACTATACGTTGTATAATTTAAGAATTCCTTCATTCATTTTGTGGTAATCGCATCGGGTGAGGTTCCGTGGGTACCTCACCCGAAACTGTCATAGGGACAGTGATTAAGGCGTCCTGCGAGAAGTCATCACGCAAGGCGATAGGGGTGCATTCCGTCTGCATTCGAAGCGGTCCGTAAAAATTCAGAAAATGTAAAAAAAAAAAAAAAAATAGCTCCAAGCAGACGGATTGTAGAGTCTAAGGCTAATGGTGACCATACATTGCGTGTGTTTTTTGTTTGTTTTTTTTTTTGGTGGAAAGGCCACGCCAGTGACCAGGTAGGAATGCATTTTCGTAATCATAAATAAACCTTGCGGGCTGCCCGACTAATGATTCCGAAATTCCTCTGGCGAGGGGCGAAGGCTGAGGAGAGGAGCTCTGTCCCTGGCAAGCAACGGACAATAATATTGCACCCCATCTTTTTCTTTCAACAGCTGATTTTCTCAACTTTAGTTCCACCTCACGAAGATGTGCACCTCCCTATGCTGCTTTAGTTCCGCCTCCCCAAGATGTCACTTCCCCATGCCCAAACAAGCCTACGCCCTTGTAAGCACATTTTAAAGTACAGTCAAATCTGTCTATAGCGGCCACCCAAGGGAAACATAAAAAGTAGCCGCTATAGACAGGTTGCCGCTACAGACAGGTGGCCATTAAGACAGGTTTGACTGTATATTTCGGTTTTCTGCTTTCACCGCAGTGATCAAGAAAGCCAACTGGCTGACCCTTCCCGACGATTTTCCAGAATACCGTCAATTCGATGCCGTCTTGTGCCTGGGTGGCTCCCTGCCAACCCAGATTGATTCACCCCCGAATTACCCCCAGTACCGGAAGTGCCTCAACAATTTCAAGACTATGCTTCGTCCCGGCGGCATCCTCTTAATCGATCACAGGAATATCGACTCAATGATCGATCACGAAAGAGCAGTTAACAGGAACGTTTATTTTGCGGTAAGCAACCTTAAACATGAAAGATGTAATATCGTGACGATTAGCCTACAATTTATTTTCCGAAGATTCCGCCATCCGAAATTCTCGATATTCACAAGGGTGATTTGTTAACTGTAGTTATACTGTTGGTTTGGCATTTCATTTTTTTTTATTCCGAAAAAAGTCAGAAATACAGGAAGAAAATACGGTTCGATAATTCGAATGCAGAACAAGGCTCGATAATCCGAAAAAAAAATATACTTCTGAATCAAAATAAGATTTTTTTTTTTAAATCGGAAATTAAAAAAAGAAAGTTAAGGTAAAGTAATTCGACAGCGGAAGGATGTTTAGTGACGAAAAAATGTTTTTCCGGCAGAATCTCAGGTTCAAAAGTTTTCTTATTGTTTTCTCCAAATCCCACGTCAAAAAGTTTTCTCGTCATAATTTTTTGTGTGGGGGTGAAGCACCAGGGGGGCACACGAAATTTGTGGGAGGGAGCATGTGCCCCACCCCCCCCCCTCCTAGCTACGTCCCTACCCCCTTTTGAAAGTAAAACTCAGGTTTCTTCGCCATTTTTACAGGTTTTTGCTGAAATTTCATGTTCTCATTTGTTCTACGGGTGGGTTTTGGGGCTTGAGCTAGCCCCAAAATTGCTCAAGCCCCCCCCCCCAAAAAAAAAAATAAATAGCATAAAAATTTTGTTATAATAAAAATATTAATAAATATCCACTTTGCCATGTCTTAAAAAAAAATTTGATGAAATTGAGCGAAGTTTCGTCGGCTGGGATGACCAAAAAAAATTTGGACCTCAGATTTGGAGAGAAAAATGTTTCATCTCTCGTCTAATCTAAACATTAATCCCAGATGTACCGTTCACGGAAAAATGGCAACTTCTTAAAGGTATTTTTAATATTCCATAATTATGAGCATGAGTGTATGTAATTTTTGACAATATATTATATAACCTTCAGACACAAAATTAATCACGACTGCCAATTTGTTGCAAAAAATATTACCTACGCTAGCAATGTATTCACTTAATTTACCTGTGCAATTGTAATAATAATGCATATTAAAGGGCCCCGGTGAAAACCGGCATGTGCTGATTGCACTACGTTTTTTCAATATGTCAGCATAAATGGATAAATAATCAGATATAATAATTGTTACATTTGATTTTTTTCATGTATACTTGTCAGTGTAACACAGTCCATGATATTCGTGTAAACGTTAAACTAAACGATGGGAAGCCGTGTTTGGTTGGCGTCACTTTTGACATGATCGTGGGAGATCAGCAGACGCGAGACGCACCAGCAACGGACAACACGAAGGCGGTCGTACCAAATGGAAAACGAACTCGGATTGTATCGTAAGAACACATTACAAATAAAATGTACCGTATGTCTAATCGTTTGCATAAATTAGTATATTTCTTGTAGTCTGTATGTGTTCTTTCAAGTAATCAAACAGATACACAAAATCGAATCTAATGAAATGTAATTAAAGTGTGGGTCCGAGTCATGGGTAAAGGTACAGGTACGAGCACGTAGTACAGACCTGTTGGGTACGGTTACGGAGCTCGACTGCATGAAGCATGGGTATGGGTACGGGTACAATGCATACAGCAACCGACCTGTGGGTACGGGTAGGGAGCTCGACTGCATGAAACATGTGTATGGGTATGGGTACAAAAACGGGTACAGACCTGTGGGTATGGGTACCGGTACAGAGCCAAACTGAAGCATGAACCTTTTCTACAAATCGGTAATTGAAAGCATAATGGCATGTAACTGTGTAGTGTGGTTTGGAAATTGTAGACAGAAAGACATGAAAGCACTTGAAAGAATTGCTAGGCAGGCAGGAAAGATCAAAGGGGAAATAAGAGACCTATGCGACGTATGTACTGAAATGATTCACAAAAAAGCGACTGAAAACTTCAAAAATGAAAGCCACGTGTTACACATGGAATACCAATACCTTCGTTCCGGGAAATGACTGAAAACAATCAAATGTCGAACCGAAAGATACCGCAAATGTTGTGTTCCACTTTCTGTTAGATTACTTAATGACAAAACATAATTTCCTCCATGCTGTGTACCAACCCCTATCCAATCATATATTATATAATTATCAACATTATGCATATTTGCTTGACTCCTGAAATCGTTATCTCGAACCACTAAGAACAACACCATGATTCTAAAATTTGTCAAAATTTGTATTATGACATCAGATTTTGTATTTTAGATATTTCGTTTTCTTCATTGCCACACTTCGCGTTCTTGCTAACTGTACATTTTCTCTTCAAATGCTCCACAAACTCAATTCTCCATTTATTTGTCAGTTTCTATCTTTTATACTTATAGCTATATCAATATTCATTTCATATAGCGTTACAATAATTCAATCCTGTACCAAATCCATTTAAAACTGGCTGTCAAACTATCTTATATGTTCTCATCTGTTCATGTATATAATATACTTTGATCTATGTTAAATATATTTTGCACTCGTATTGTCTGTGTTGTAAGTGCGAACGAACACAATTTCCATATTATTGGACAATAAAGATGAACTTATGAACTTATGAACTTATGAACTTATGGCCATGAGTATGAGTATTGGTACAAAACCATGAGCACAGCATATAGGTACTTCGGAATATAGGTGTGGGAAGCAGGTACCATCTTTGTATTTGTTTACGTACGTTATGGTACACGTGTTTATATTTTTTTTATTTATTACCGGTATGCTTGGCAGCCGGGGCTCGAATTTGGCGCATGGCACACACATATTGGACAGCAATCCTTCCAGCAAAGGGTAGATAGCACACCTATAACAGCGCCATAGAAGGGGCCCGAAGTATTGAGTTTACAGACATGAATTCACTGGTATGGGGCAATAAGTTAAAGTTAAATATAAGAATGGATTACTAGTATTCAATACATCTTATGGGTTCTGCAAGAACCAACCCCCCCCCCTCCGCCCCCACCAAGCTATACAAGTTGAACGAGGCAGTCCCAAGTTCCTAGTTGTTATCACCAAGACCAACTTTGAGCATTTCAAGTTCACTCTTGATTGGAACAAAATAAGTATCTTGCATTATAAACGCAAACATACCAATATAAATTCAAAATCAAATTCAACTCTATTTTCCATATTTAAAAAGAACATTGAAGTACATATAAAGGATAAAACAAAATATATAAACAAGTATAACATAAATAGGTTTACACACATAAAACGTAGGAGATCTGGAGGAAATCAACAGGAAGTCACACAAACTGACTTATAAACATTGATCCCCTTAACAAAACAATAATACATTAAAACGTTTATAGAGTAAGAAAACAATACAAAAACAGATACAAAATACATGCGACAAGGTAACCAATGTCTAGTATGATAGTTAAATTACAATGTCAACACATTTAATTATAAGTGTTGAAGTGATTATTCAATTTTTTTATCAGATATCTTTTAAATTTCGTTTGAAAAAAGGAAGGGAATTACAATTTTTAATATCAGTTGGTAGTGCATTCCACACTTTGGGTCATTTAATGTCTAAATTTGTCTGGGCTATGGAGGTTCGTACTTTTGGTAAATGGTAATCATTAACTCTGCGGGTCAAATATGAATGATATGAATTCTTAGAGATATCTGTTTTAAGAAATGATGGTAATAAATTATTGTGACACATATACATAAAAATACCCATTTGCAGTTTATAAATGTCATGAATAGATAAAATATTTAATCTGGCAAACAAGGGAGATGAGTGGGAGTTATACGCAGAGTGGGTTATTAAGCGGACAGCTTTCTTTTGTAATTGATATATTCTATCGGAAAATGCTTTTGCACAATTGGCCCAATTAATGTTACAATATGTAATGTGTGGTAAAAATAATATATTATATAAGGTCAACAGAGTTTTTTTCAGGTAATTTTATTTTATAATCTATAAACTATCCCTACAACTTTAGCTAACTTACTATAAATTTCTGATGTATGATATTTCCAGAACAAGGATTCATCAATGTATATGCCGAGAAACTTATTTTGAGAAGAATGTTAATTTCATAATTATTTATTTCATGTTTGACATCTTCTAGTGAGTATTTTGTATAGCTGAATATCATAAAACTAGATTTTGACGAATTGAGTACTAACTTATTGACGATTAACCAAGTATGGACATTCTTCAGTTCACTATTTAATGTATAAAAAAAAGTATGTGGGACATCTTCATGGGAATAAAATACACTTGTATCATCAGCAAATTGAGTAAATTGTAATAAAGATGACGACTGGCGGATGTCATTAACATAAAGAAGGAAAAGGAGAGGGCCTAAAATGGATCCTTGCGGAACACCACATGGAATAGTTTTTGAATTAGATTTACAGGAATTAATACATACAAATTGTCTTTCAGAAAGACAATTTTTGATCCAAGAATGTGGTACCCCCGAATTCCGTAGTGATGAAGTTTATGTAATAAAATTGAGTTATCAATAGTGTCAAATGCTTTTGACAAATCTAAAAAAACACCAACTGAAGATTTTTCATTATCTAAAGAGGAAACAACAGATTGTTAAAATTGCGTTAAGGCTAGTGAAGTAGATAAACCTCTTCTAAATCCAAACTGATTTTCGGATAATACATTATGTTTACACAAAAAATCATAAATTCGATTACATACACATTTTTCAAGAATCTTAGAAAACACGGAAAGTGCAGAAATAGGACGGTAATTACAAGTATTATTTTTGATCCTTACTTAAAAACGGGTGTAACTTTTGCTAATTTTAATTTTTCAATACATCTGTTAAATATATCTGCCAATGGTTTACAAATGAAAGGAATTATCTGGTTTATTACATGCAGTTATATTAATGTCGTCATATCCAGGGCTAGTCTTATTCTTTAACTTTTGTACAATTGATATGATTTCCCCGTCAGAAATTGGTTTCATGTATAAAGATGCTTCATTGAAATTTTGAGGTACGTCGAATACGGTGTATTTAAATTGGAAGTGTATATATTCCCCGCAGCCGGCAACAGAAAACATTTTTTTCATTCGATACCCCTATGCCAGTAGCCAATCAGAAGGAGTGTTACAAGGGAGTGTAACTCCCACGCACGTTACGTATGCGGGTTTAAAATTCATGGCGCTTGTACGCGTACGCGACGCTTGGCCTCACATGTACATGACATTGATCGCGAGGAATTTAGCGGCTCCGAAAATTCCTACAAATGGCGTCCGATTCGAATCGGTAAGTGTGTTTACTTTTCATTTGTCTCGCC
>JZLH01S0127674.1:13377-25979 GCA_001188425.1 Eucidaris tribuloides
CTCTGTGACCAATGGCCTTTTCATATTTTAGAGGCACCTGTTTCTAATTTTCCCGCCGCTATCCGCCTTGGAGAATAGTGCATACTGGTTTTTAAAATGCCCCCTTCTCCTCTTTAATTATGTGCCGAATTTGAAATGAGTAGAGAACTTACTTTAATTTTTCTCAGGGCTCGCTTGCTACGCTCGCTCGCATTTAATATTTTGATATATTACTTTGAAGGTCTTTTCAATCCTCGAATTTGAGACATAGTCATAAAGATTTTCCCCTTTTATAAGATGTTTATTTAGACACCATGCATTTCTCACAGGTCTACAAATTTCTGCTCGTTTCGCTCGCTTCGTACATTGATTAGTATGCCATGAAAATCATACTGAACAATTCAATGCTATGCGTATTTACTGTTTTTATACAAGTGCGTCTTCAAAAAAACTTTACACTTTTGGAATGGCCCTCAAAATTAAAAATTATTTCGAATTTTTTGAAAAAAAAGTATACATATTGGAAAAAAGCTAAAATTCTCCTCTTTCATATGACACTAAAGTGTGGAAATTGTTTTCATGCTTGAGTGAGCACTGCCCCACTTTTGTAAATTATAACAATCAAAAAAAATTAAAAAAATAAAAAATAAACAAAAAATAAAAAAAAAAAAAAAAAATATAAAAAAAATAAAAAAAACGGACATTGAAAATTTGGTGCGCAAGAATTTGGCAATCCATTCTGTAACAAAGAGCAGTACTCTGTTGATTATGTGTGGAGCAAGCGTGGGGATATGTAAATTTAAAGATCTTAGTGACTGAAAACATGAGATGACTACGTTTATTGGGGTAAAGGTTATGGGTCCAGGGTGGCTGAGATGTCGGGGACGGTGGTAGATGGGGTCGTGCGTTGGGGTGCGCGGTGCTGTAGTTAGGGTGGTGAGCGTGTGTATGTGGGTAGGCGGGTGCGTGGAGCGCGTAAGGCGATGGATGCGCGTGGGCCGTTTAGGTAATTCTAACACACCACACCTCTCCCACCACCCTACACCCCACATCCACCACTGAACCAGCCACCACCGTTCATCATCCCACACCCTAACCCCATATCCACAACCCCATACACCCGTACCCACTACCCTTTATACACAATCCCCATTGCTAAGCCCCCACACTAAGTCCACACATAAATCAAAGATGAGCTTAGCATCTTTTGCTTTACAATTGGATGCCAATTCGCGCAACAAATTGTCATGCTTCCTTTTACAAAACGTGGGCCACGTGCTCAAACTTTTTTTTTTTTCCCCAAATAGCCGCGCGGCCCCATTGAAACAACTTCAGACTTTTTTATGTGTCATATTAAAAGAAGAGACAAACAATTCAGCTTTTGATCATATATGAAACTTTCCATAATTCGCAAATGCATTTAATTTTCGGGGTCATTTTGAGAAATCAGCTTGTATAGTTTTTTTTTTGAGACGCCAGTGTATTACGTGCAAAGATCTGATGAACAATTACGTGAAAAGGTTCTAAATGTAAACACAATTTAAAAGCTATATGCGAGGAATTTAGGGTATGAAATGTGGTATTTTTGCACGTTATAGGTGCTCCCCTTTTTCAAGAAATAGCCCTCGTTTTGGGGCTGTCCGAAATAATTTGGAAATTTCACCGATCATCATCCCCCACTCCTCCTGACCGGATTTACGCCTATGCTTGATGTCTGTCTTTTCCGCCGCCACAGCTGCAGTTCCTACTGCACGTAAAGCTTTCTATGGTCTAACCCTCTGCTCTTAGGCTTGTTATTTTCATCGTATTCCTGGTCAATCCCATCTTTGTACGTCAATCATCTGGATCTGATGGAATCAAATATCTCATCTTACTCTCTTGACTGGACGCTGATCTGGACACGCATATACAATCATCGATGTCGCTCCTTAACGGGTTGGGCTGATTAGCATGGTTTATCACCACCATGAGAGGATATTGAGTTAAGCCGCTTGGAGGTGAGACATTCGACATGTTTTGCCGATATCAAAATGAGTTTCTTTGTGTATCGAGAGATATTTTTGTATGTTCACCGGTTTTCTATGGAAAAACACCCCTTTTTTTCTCTCTTCTTTCCTAACTCACCCTCTTGGCGGGAACCTGTTCCCACTGGTCGTGATTGGCTTCAAACAGGTCCCATGGGACCTGACAAACCCTTTTATTTACTTTTTGCCTGTGAATTATTTTTATTTTTCATCGGCCACACACCCCACCCCACTTTATTATCTTGGAGTTTTTTTTATGTGAGCGAAGCTATGTGTAAGCGCATAGAGCAGTTCTTATATTGATATGCGCCTATATAAGTGTCAGTTTATATTATTATTATTATTTATTGTGTCGCTGTATCACGGCGCTGGCTGGTCGTGAATTCCCCAGATTGTGTGGACTGTGCATATTTGTATTTATCTATTTATTATTTATTTATTTATATTATTTATTAGTTTATTTATTTATTTATTTTATTTATTCATTTATTTATTATCTATTTAATATTTATTTATTTATTTATTCATCTATTTATTTATTTATTTATTCATTTAATTAATTTATTTATTTATTTATGTATTTTATCATTTATTCATTTATTTATTTATTCATTTATTTATATATATTCATTCATTTATTCATTTATTATTATATTTATTTATATCATTTATATATTATTATTATTTATTTATTATATTTATTTATTTATTTATTTTTTATTTTTTCCTTTTATTTTCTATTTTTTTTTCTTTTTTTCGGGGGGTGAGGGGGTGGTGCGCTTCTTTGCGGGGCTCCTTTGGGCGTTTTTGCCATTGCCGTACACCGCATTAATTTACCACTGAATCTAAAAATAAAACAGTTTTTAGATCCACGTGCTTTTGGTCTTTTTTAGCGCCGTAGTTTGCTTATCAGCTTCGATAGGTCGTACTACGGTTTTACTTACACTCTTAACAAATCCCGGTCTATGGGCTGACTCGCAAATAGAAATTCCGTTGGGGCCCACCGAAATGCCACCGTCAATTTTATACCAATCTTCCGGTGTCAGGTTTGACCAAAATATGAGTCACCTGACTGCTTTTGCTGTCAAACTATGACGACCGGGATGTAGGTTTAAACCTGTACCCTTTTCTGCGAGTGTGCCCCAAAGGCATCCTTTTTCCGAGTCAAGACTGACCTCGAATTTTTTAACGAGTGTTGCTAATAATTTGTAAATATAATTTTACTGACGTTTTTATTATTCAGTTCAAGTTTTGTCAAAATTATTTGGAGGTAGCGGCAAAACGATAAGGTTCGTTGCCCACCCCACAATACTTATATTACAGGCGCACTGCCCTCCCCCAGGCATTCGCGCGTCCCCTGTACACTCTTAATAAAGTTTCGGCGTCAGGTCTGACTCTTGGAGAAGGATCGTTTGGGGCACATCGAAAGGTCAATTCTATAACAAATTCCGAGTCAAGTTTGACCAAATCCAAGTCAGGTTGACTCTTATATTTGGTCAACCTTGACGCCGGAATTTGGTTATGAATTACCTTTATCCGAGATGTGCCCCAAACGGATCCTTTTCCGCAGTCAGTCTGACCCGCTGGATTTCAAGAGTGAAGGCATTACAAACATTCAAACTTAATACAAATACTATTAATCAAACACGTTTTAATTTTGAGGATGCGCTGCGCGCAAACTTTATATTGCAATTTATGCCGAAAAATGTTTCTTTTTACCCCCCCCCCCCCCAATCGAACGAGCTGGATTGCGTTGCCTGCAAACCCTAAGCGACATCGCGCCGCCGGCACCTTATGAGGCAAATTTTGCGCTCCCAAAACATATCGTTATTTTTTTTAATTAACGCTAAAGCCTTTCTAATCCCATGTTGCAACTGTACCTGTTATTCTACAGCTAACAAAATCGTATTTATAGTTACCAACTTACAACACCTGCATGAAATTCTTCTATCGATATTTATGATCGAAGCCTGCCCATATGAGAAGGGTCATTATCATATTTTTTGTTTCTGCTGTAAATTAAGTGGTAATATGCCCGTGTCTTTGACAATTTAGTTGTTGTCATACCCGTCTTTCTCTTACTATCTCGCCTGTATGTCAAATGAATGAAATACCATGGATTGGCTACCTCCATGCCGTTATTACTCGCATGATAGCAATTGTTCTGCAAAGGAAGCCTTAGTCATTACTGCCAGCAATTTTTCGAAAAGGCAACACTTTTTCTTCTACGGTGTATTTGCTTTGTAGTTTGTCCGAATTTATCTTAAACATGCCATATATGTCATCAGCTATCTTTAAATACTGGCGATGATGTAGTTATGCTTGCGGAAAATGACCATCGATGAGGGCGGATAGTTTGCGCGGCTGAGTCACATAGAGTTCACCGTGGGTGGAGTATAGTCTCGTTACTCTTCGTACGATTACAGACGAAAATCGGTCGAGATTGGGGGGATACATCTTTCCACGCTTTGAGCAGAGGCAAATTGTGCTTTACAACACTCCTCTTATGTTTCCTGCCAAAACGCTTTTTTAATAAAGCAGTTTATTGCGAATTATCTCAAAATGAATGCAGCCCATGTACTTTCATGACTATATGTTTATAAAACTTAAGTTAGAACGTCCGGAACTTCGTTTTTAACTTTTGTAAACTTCGCAATTCAACCCCATTTTCTTGTGTATGTAAAAATAACTGTGAAATTATGAAATATAAACTATATTCAACAACCACTGGGGATTATTGTTAAATATTTTATTTTATTGAAATTATGTTTGTTACTAAGACTTTCTGTACTGTGAACAGATATTCCTGTTATAATATGAACAATTTCATGATAAAGTCGCCGCTTTCCGAAATATTGAGAACCCCGCGCAGATTTTCTTAGCGAACTTGATGTCGTTACATTTTTGAATACAATATTACATATATAAACAAATTTGGATTAATCAATTTACTTTACAAAGAAATGTTAAATGATTGATGAACTGGACTGAAAATTTACAGTAATAACGTACTGAAGCATTGAGCCTGATCGTATGTTGTGTTGTTTGTTTTTTAGTAATTCTAATATCTACATTTGTTTTTAAAAATGAGCTTATTGCTTTCGCACGGCTCAGTCACATTCTACTACGCACTTTCGGTGGAATCGCACAACACTGCCTAAAAAATGTGTTGTAGTCCGTTGCTGGCTGCTGGGTTATCCGCGGAGAGTGTGCATAAAATGTACCCTAAGTTACTCACCACAGCTATTGGACCTAGACCATTGCCAGACATAAACAAAAGTGAAGAGTGTAACTTTTTCTACCCTGGCACTTTTTTCGCTAAGAGGGGCGTTTCAAATAGGCCGCCTAAAATGCATTTAATAGCATATAATGATGTATTTCATAGGCAATATTTGATGGTGAATTGCCTAAAAAAATTCAGTGTTTCCCTATATATTTGATGTCAAACTGTATGTAAAGTGGTCAGATTCACTAATTTACCTGTATTTCCTGATAGAGGGCGCTTTTCAAATGGTGCCAAATATCATTTATACCTTAAAATGCATGTTTTCCTAGCCATTATTATGAGCTGGAATGGCCCCATTTTCAGAGTTTCCCTATTTGGTTGATGTAAAGGTACAAAAGGGGTCAGATCACCAATAAACTGCATTATCTAGTCCATTTAGAGTGGCCGCTTGTCAAATGACTGCCAAATGCCATTTAATACATTAAAATGATTTTTTCGTATCCACTTATATGGGTAAAAACATCCTTGCTCGTTGCCAGGTTTTTTCATTGTTTTGCTTAAATTTCGCTGCATGCAAATAATATATAAGGGTCAAGTTCAGCTCATGAAAGTATTCTGCGATAGAGGGTGCTTTCCAAAATAGTCTGTCAAATACTCACTTTATACATTAAAACGCGTTTATTCCTAGCCATATATATTTGGCCAGTGGTAATGGCCCCTAATTTTCTTTAAGAGTTTCCCTAATGCAGTTAGATAGTCAAATGTTATGGTGGGGGTCAGCTCATTTACAATAAGCGTATTAAACCTCCTGCATAGAGCGGCGCTTTTTTCAAAATGACTAACCAAATCCATTTAATACATTAAAAGACGTTTTCGTTATGCATATAGTGAAATCGCCGCCGTTTTTAATGTTTTCTATTCCTGTGATGTTCAATTTGTATATAGCAGGCGGTCAAACATTAAACAAATTAGTGTAATTCCTAATTTGCAGGGCGCTTTTTCCAAATGGCGTCAAATACCAGTTAACACCATTAAAAAACATATTTAATATCCCTATTGTGATTGGCGTTACAAAGTATGGACAGACGTAGCAACCAGAATTCTTGAGCATAAAAAACCGAAAGTGCGGGACTAATACAGGAAATTAAATCGAAAAGTGGCAGGTGGGCTGCCGTCATTGGCCAGGAAGGATAAGATGACCTGATGGCGACACAAAAATAACTGTCATGGCACCCCAGGGCTTACACCAGGGGGAAGAGGCCTAGACAAGTTAGGGAGGTGGATAGCATGATATCAGAGAATATGGACAGCGTGAATGGAACTGAAACGGCGCCGCAATTGATAGATTGAAGTGGAAATACTGATGAATGGAGGCCTTCCTTCAAGCAGTGGAGAGAAATAGGCATGATAGAATAGTATAGATCCCTATGTTGGTTCGTAGAAATTGCCCCCTTTTCATTTATTTTCCTATTTTTGTTGATGTCAAATGTCTATATATGCGGACAGATTCATCAAATAATTTGTAATTCTGTAATGGACGTTTTTTAAATTGTGCCGCAAATGATGTCATACATTAATCGACCTTTACATATCCAATGACATGGCTTGAGAAATAGGCAAGTTTTTCAGAGTTCCCACTGATGTTACATAAATATTATCGCAAATCTATATTATTTCCTAATTGAGAGCGCTTCTCCAAAAATGACCGCATCAAATACCAGTTATACACATTCAAATGACATTCTAATTATCCATATTATGCAGCTGAATATGGCCCCCTTTTATCTTATTTTGTAATAATGTATAGGTCAGATTTCACATTTAAAACTCGTATTTACCTGACGGCAATTTTCAAAATGTCGGCAATATATACCATAATGAACATTAGCGCACTTCAATGTTGTGAAATGGTTATACAATTTTAATGATTTCCATATTATTATTGTCGTGTCATTAATCCAACCAAATACTAGCTGGTTTTTTTTTTTTTTTGTAACTCTTACTGAGACTTCATTTTTTACCGATAAAAACATAATTAATTCTAGAATTTTAACAGTAAAAACAACATTTAAAGTCTTTGTTAGCAGGTAAGTTAAGCCATTATGGGTTCATAAACCCAAGGCGCAACGGCGCCTGGCAAATTCAGGATGGGCGTTACCTATAGCGCATTCCATTATGTACTTACAACTGTGTACTCGATCTTGTTGCCATTCAAATTTTGTGATACCTGCACCAGTGCCACAAATGTTAGCGAATGCAATAGATCGAATAGGATCCCAGTTAGAAAATAATTCTCTTGCAAAATCCAGCACGTCACATTTAAAATTCACATGATAAATAAATGTAGGTAGGTTAGGCCCTAATATATGAATATCCCATTATGACATGTTATCGGGTGGGGGCTGGGGGTGGGGACGGTTAATACAAAATTGTGAGGCTAATCGTGGTTACCTTATATCTTATTTTACTCCAGTTTGTTGAAGTATATTGAACCCAATGACAGAAACTGGCCTAGCTTATCAAATGTTGAAAAGTTGTTGCTACTGATATATAATTCTGTAACAATATAGTTGTATGGACAGATTTATTAATTTTTGTTTGGATTAAGATATCGACAATGTTGCGACAACAAAATATAGTAACCACTTTTACAATCAGCTGTAGTGGCTGCTTTACATTGCCATTTATAGCTATTAACTCATGATTACTGAGGCACTTCATCGACCATTTTGTAAATTGCGCCAGGGTAAAATTTTAATGGTGAGTTCTGACCTATGATTTAATCAACTAATAGGGAACTCTGAATAATTGGCCATTTTAACCATTATCATGGTATGAAAGGTATTACTACATAAAACATTGGCATTTGGCGGCCATTTCAAAGCGCCCACTATTAAGAAACTATACAGTCGTTTGTGAATTGAAAAATATATCTGACAAAATATAATGAAAAACTGGCCATTTCACGGCATATATGTGAATATTGAAAGGTCATTTTAATGTATTAAATGCGTATTCAGTGGCCATTTTTGGAAAGCCAGGCCCTCTATTTCGATGAATAATATTATTTTGCTGATTTGACCCTCTATTACATTGACATCAACAAAATACAGCAAAACACTGCAAAAAATCCGTCGATTTTACTTCATATTGTTGATAATAAACGTCGATTTTAATAGTACTAAATGGCATTTGGCCAGTCATTTTGAAAAAGCGCCCTCTATCAGGAATGCAGTTTATTGATACTCTCCGTGAATTCGAACCTTCTGCTTACACTTTACATCAACCATATTAGGGAAACTCTGAAATATTGGCCATCCTCACCCAATATGGTAGCTAGCCTGAAAATTCATTTTAAGGTATTAAATGACATTTTGGCAGCCATTCGAAAAAGCGCCCTCTATCAGGAACTTACCAGTAATAAATTAGTGAATCTGACCATCTATATCATTTGACATTCAAATATATAATAGAGATATATTAGCAATTTCACCATAATATTTGCCTATTGAAATCATCATTATGTGCTATATTAAATGGTCATTTTGGCGGCCATTTGAAATACGCCCTCTACGCGAAAAAGTGCCGGGGGTTTAAGAAAAGTCTACCACACTTTTTTGTTATGTCTCATGCGCTCTAGTCCATGCTGTGGTGCAAGTAACTGTAAGGGCTACATTTTATGCACACGCGGAACCCACCCAGCAACGGACTATTTAAAGTTTAGCATCACGTGTGTCAATAGATGCGCTGATTGAATCAACAGGCCTAATGAATTTAGGATTACAATGGGCAACTCCACGATTGTTAAATGATATAACCAGCTCATTTGCAGTGTGTGAAAACGTTTTTGTGTTTGTATTTCCCACCTTCATCTATTTGGAAGAGGAGTGTGTGTTATATTAAATATACTAGTGAGCGCGCATTCACCATACTCCCCAAATATTTTTGGCAGTTTCTGCAATGCCACACGATACGCCATTGTGGGCTGTTTTATTACACTAAATCTTAGTTAAATTAGATAAATCTTTGTTTATATATTCATCAGAACATCCCAATATGTACGCGTCTCCAATGGCCCTCCTCTTCAAACATATTGCCCTCCCCGTATCCATCCTTGATCACCATCACGTTCTGGCCTACGAATCGGTGTCCAGCTCGCAACCATACCCAATCGCCACGAGAATCAACACCACGCCCTACGCATACGTCCTCATCGTCGATCTCCTGATGCTACCGCGTACCGAATCCGCTTGTCCACGTTCATCTACCGCTCATTTACGCGTTTCATCTACGTGATCTTCTCCTCTCTATTGGAGCAGCCGCGTGAACGAATCCGTCGGGCATCATATACATCTACGTCATACTGCACTACACCACCCTAGGAGAACCCGCCTAGTTATCGTGCGCCGAGGCATCTGGGGCGTTAGCCTCGGTTCAGGCTGTGGTGAAGCCGGCGTTGTACCTATCGAATAAGCTCTTAATGGAGTGCAACTGACTTGAGCCGATCGACAACACCTGAGGTATCGATACCGGCATACACCCTAATTTTCCATATTTATGTCGTGCTCAAATGTTCACAATATTATACAGAGGTTTACTTTTTTCATACGAAGATTATCGGTTGACGTTAAACATTCCCATTAAAGGGTGAATGAAACCCAGACATCTACTGAATCATGAGCAGTACAGAACAATACAAGATGCGAAAATTAGCTGATAAGTTGTCAGCCAAATTTGGTTGAACGGTTCGAGATGCTTATGATTTGCTTCAAGTTTCATTTAATCCATTGTTATGGAGGATTCTTAATTGGCAAACTCTACCCTACTTTTCAGATGCAAAGTGTGGAGAACTTCCCAATTAGCATTTACAAACGTTTCATATTAATTTGCCAGCGACGTGTCAGTGAGAAAGTATCTAAATTCTTTCAGAAAACATGTAGGAATCATTTTGCTTGGCAATACTTGCACAACAGCAGAGCAGATCTATTGATAAAAAGTGAGTATAATTGAAAATTGGTACATAAACAATGCGAGAGTTCTCAAGTTCATTTAAAAGCTGGTAGAGTGCCAATTTAACAATCCCTCCATAACTATAGGATCAAATAACTTTGAACAAACATAACTCTGAACCTAATTTCAACCAAATTTTGTTCAAACTTTCACATAATTTACCTTTCTTGCATGTTTCTGCTAATCTCTGAATTGCAGGATGTGTCTGGCGCTTTCATTTCACTTTAAATACAAGCCAGCAGGAAGAGCGTATATTATGTACAGTTTGCAGCTGGTGAAGAAAGCCAATCAGATTTTACTTGATCTTGGAAGAATATGATAGGCTGAATAGAGAACAATTTATGAATGGTACGAAACGATGAAATCGAGTAAGTGCCTATGTTTGTAATCAATAATTTTTGCTAATAACAACGCAATGCCTAAGATATGTTTTTTAATGAATGCTCACATGATATGTATCAAAGAAATGCTTCATCAATAATAGTGCGCGTATGCTTAAACAAAAAATATCACATATTTTTTATTTCAGATAATACAGACACTTACAATGTTGTCCAGGACCACAAACTTGAACACTAGTTTTTGAAAATACATGTCATTAAAATTCGGACGGGGACGTTTGATTATTCATATAAATACATTTATCTCTAAACCAACTCTCCAAGTGGAACGGTACCATCCATGTATTCTGTCACAGAGAACACACTTTTCATCGATAACTCGGATGCCAATGCGATTGAGCCAATAATGAAACATTGTAATTTATATCCCATAATTGCTTTTTGTTTCATAGTGGGGGGGTATTTAGATTATTCATTGCAGGCTTTCAATGTGCGCACCGACCCCCCTATCGGCTAAAAAAAAGTAGCCGCAGAAAAATAGTGAGTTAAATTTGGAAAAAGTAGGAGAAAAGTTAGGATTATAATAGAGCTAAAAGTAGAGAAGAAGTAGCTGCACATGCAAGAGGGTTTTTGATTTTTTTTTTTTGGAGTAGCTGGCTTAGAGAACCCTTTCTTGTGCTGAGAGTCACACTTTCTGTGAATACCTGCAACATGCAACTACTCACTACTCCAGATTTTAGTTATGATCATAGCATTTTTTTTTTCGCGGGGGCTTATTTACCAAAAAAAGTAGGAGAAAGTAGGAGTTTTGGGGATAAAAGTAATGGATGTTAGGATATGCTAAAATATTAAATTTGCTGCTGCCCTGCTATTTCTTCACTGTTTATTCTGGTTGCTCAGACTGATAAAGCTAGGTGAGGGCTTCTACATAGATTTCTACACTGAAATTTGAAATTCATAAACTATGTTAATTTATGCAAATTCATTCAAAATGACAAAAAGCCACTTTTGCGTTTGGTGGATGTTGATTCTGTCTCTTTTATATGATAGGGCATGGTAGGGGCTTCCAAACGTATACACAGAATTGTGAAATTGATTAGTTAATCTATACGCATTATTTAAAATAAACAAAAATACAAAATAAATACTCCTTTATTTCTCTGCCGATTTTGATTCTGTCTCTTTTTATATTATATGACTTTGTGGCAGCTCCCAATTGAATTTCTACACATAATTTTGAAATTCATTAATTACACTAATTTATTCAAAAATTAATGGAAATGACGAACAATGCTGCGGCTTCTTGATTTCTTGGCAGCTCTTAATTCTGTTTTATTTGATTGATAATTGAGTTGGAAACTTCCTTGAAACTTGACAGAAATTTTGTGTTTTTACGGTAGACCTGTTAGAAATAAGAGCTATCCCAGAGACACACACTTGCATAGAAGAGGTATATTACAAATTGCGAAAATTACTGATTCACCTGCTTATAAATTGATTGAAAACATTCAACTTCAGTGTTTTGAGAACTGCTTTGTTTATGGTAGTGTGTTGAACTGTCAGCGATTGTTGGAGGATTGTTGTCAAAGTTCAACGATAAGCAAGCTTACAAGACTAAAAGATACATCCGAGTTGGAGACATACTGCAGGGTTAATATCTTAATATAGTGCCCTAGAAATGACAAAGTAATGGATGAATCTCATACTACTAAATGAACAGGTATATTGTAATGACAGTTGATCATATTTGTAATACTTAAAGGTAAATGACATGATTGGGGGTAGTCCTCAACTTGGGCCGATACTACTCTAGAATCAAGTAAACTATGCAAGGCTTCTCCTGTGAAAATCTTGTAGTCAAACGTTCACTCATTCTAAAACAAACAATGTCAATATCACTAGTAGCATGGAAACCTGCTGTGTGGCTCTCTATGGGGCTTATTTTTATCCTACCGGGCAAAGAATAAGATACTCCTATGTTTATGCTTCATTCTCCTTAAGTATACAAATTACAGACAAATC